>PVKM010029806.1:0-17562 GCA_004027735.1 Carollia perspicillata | reverse complement strand
GGGCCTACCCCTCAAAGCAGGACTTACTTTAGTGGGGTTCTGGTGTCCACTGAGTCCACCCTTTGAGTGTGTTGCTTGTGGAGATAGTTGCGTATTGATGCTGGAAGTGGAAAAAATAGTTTTCATGCTGCCTGTCACAACCAGAACCAATAAGTAGAAACAAGAATTGAATCTTTATGAGCACTTTATTCAGATAGCCATGATCTGAGAAGATGGTAGTTTATGTGCCCTCAAAAACCATCTCAACTTCTCATTTTAAATTGACATTTTTATAAGGAGAAAGGGTAGGTAAGGGGTTTCAAAAAGTTAATTGAATAAGAGTTGCAATTTGATGGTGATTTTTCTGGTACTTCTTTATCTGTTGATCAACAGTTCTTTATTTGCATCATGGGATTACCTCCCTGTAACACCTGGCTCAGATACCACCTTCAACCTTTGCAGACCCCCTGGGGCACAAAGGTTGAATTATTTGTTGACTTCCTGGAGTCATGTGGTCATACATTAAAGTTCCTGGAATAAGAGCTTTGTACACGTATTAATCACTTAAGCCTATCAACTAAGACTAAAATCTTTAACTCTTGTGTTCCCCTTTCAAGCTGTCCACTAGGTACGCTGACTCTGAGGACTCCTGGGAGGTGCAAGCCAAGATCAGCAGCCACTGTGTTCTGCCCAGGGCCACCCAGCACAAGCTACAAAGCCATCTGGAGAAGGCTGTTACTTGTTCTGAGCTTGGAGATGCCCAAGCATGGCCAAGCTGCAAACCAAGACCAGTAGCTGCTAGTGCCAGGACTGAGGCCACCTAGCAAGAGGCACAGGGCATGCTGAGAGCCAGATGCTGCTAGTTTCAGAAATTTTAGGAAAATCTGAAGCATGAGCCAAGATAAGCCATTTGTATAGAAAATCCACTGGGAAGAACAAGGTGGAGATGGAAGAAGTTAGGTGGGGTGGGACCTCAGGGAATCACCAGCACAGGGCAAATAGCGTGAGCCAAATTGATGGAGTCTCAGATATGGGGCCCCCTGCTGGCTTTGTGGGGGTAGGGCTTAGGAATAAAACAAGGGGCTCTGACAGCACTTCTGTCTAAGAGAAAGCAGCACCCCCAGCTCACATCCCAATGCTGGACAGTACAGTTTTTTTCCTCTATGTCTTGGGTGCCTTTCACCCTGCTGCCCCAGTGCTGGAACTCAGAGGGTGTGAGTTCAAGTAAGTCCATTCTTGGGCCTTATAAGAACTGCCTGAGACTCCAGAAGCCCTCCATCTTCTTCACCCAGAAGTTATGGGGTCTTCTCTTCCTGGCACTGGAACCCTGGGCTGGGTGCTTGGTGTGGAGATGAGACCCCTTATTCCTAAGGGGAAACCTCTGCAGCAGAAATATCCCTACCAATTTTATCTGCCATACATGGGTTTGGGTACAGCACATTCTGCATCTCCACTCCTCCTACCAGTCTTGATGTGGCTTCTCTTTTAATTCCCTGGTTGTAGGACTTCCATTCAGCCAGACTTCAGGTGGTTCTGTAGTTTAGTTATGCTCTTGATGTGGTTGTGAGAGGAGGTGAGTACTGCAATTACTTATGCTGCCATGTTGCTTCAAAGTCACCAGTGTTGTGTTTCTTCATCTCAAAGCCCTTACTCCAGACAAAATGCTAATATCCACAGAAGGTTTTTGCTAGCCATTTACACCTTTTGGTGACAGATTTGCAGATTCTTTCCTAAGAGTAAATTTTAATGGATGAGATAGGGAAAGTGAGTACAGCAACCCTGAAGGGATTGGGGGGAAAGGATGCAAATCTGAGAGCCTCTCAGTTTGCGATGGGGCACTCCCTAAAGCCCCATAAGCTGGTTACAAGCCTGGCATTGAAAACCTTACCAACAGAACTATGTGCACAATAAGAACATGGTTCTTAAAGACAAGGTGAAACTTAACCACATACCATTTCTTTCCTCATGCAATATACTCTGGATCTAGACTTCTTTGGCAAGACACCTGAAATTGGCTGCCTTTTCACCTTTCTCTTAACTTATCAGAATCTGAAAAGGAAAAGCTGCTTAATAATAATAAATGTATAAATGCACACTTCTATTGTCAATTTATTCTCAACAATGGCATTAATTAAATTAAATGGTGAAAGAAAGGGTTTTGTTTCTTTTCCAATAAACAGTATTAGAGCAACTAGTTATCTGTAAAGAAATATATGCTGTAATTGTAGGCTATTTTTCACGAGTTCATCTTCTCTGAACTACAAGGTCCATCTGAAATGTAGTATGAAAAGCAATCCATTTACTCAATGATGAGATCACCCTGCATGAGACAGATGCATTGTGGGTTAAATGGGTTTGATGGGCCAGCCTACAGGTCACCATGTAGATGACATTTCAGAGGGTAGTGCCAAGTTCCCTACAACTAACTTATAAGCAAACTTTTTCACCCATTGAAAACAACCTGTTTTTTAATATGTGAAGTAGTCCCCTAAGTAATTTAAAGCCAGCAGAGTTCTGATCATCTCTCACCTCAGAATTCCTCAGCAGAAGCCTGTCTGTGGGGTGATAATCACCACACTTACTGATGCTGATGACCCAATGTACTCACCTTGGCTCGTGTGTACATTGGATCTTCTCACTGAGCTCATACAAATTTACTGGGGACAGCAGCAGCTCAGACCTGCCTCAGGTGGTACCCAACTTGTAATCATGGTTGATTGACAAAGTGGTAGTTTGAGTCCAATCTACACCCAAAAATCACTGCAGGAATTGCCCTTCTGCCTTCACAGTGCACACACAAAACCAGAACTTTCTCTCAGTTCACATCCCAAGGTTCCAGAACAGAAATCAGTTGACCTGGACTCTGGTCCAGCTCAGTCATTGATTGGCAAGTGACCTTGAGCGGGATATTTATTGAATGCCTGCTCTCTGCCAAACATTGTTCTAGGCTCTGAGCTCTGGGAATATAGCAGTTATTCCAGGCAACAGAATATACAACTAACCAAAGTAACCACAGGTACGAATAGTGTTATTAACAGAGAAGATGACTACTGGAAGGTGGGAGAAGGCCTCTGTAGAACACGACATTTCTGCCAAAATGTGATGGAAAGGACTCAGTGAAGAACCTGGGAAAAAATATTCCTAGCTCAAGAACATCAAGTACCCAGAGGCTGAGGTGGGGAAAAGCTTGGCATGTTCTGAGAACCCAATGAGGCCAAGACATTCAGAAAGCTTCTGGGGAAAGTATATGCGATGAGGTTACAGAGTTAGGCAGGGACTGAATTATACAAGACCTAGCAGTCTGATGAGGACTACGGCCAGCAGTGTCCGCGGTATTGTGGATGCAATGAACAAATTCACACAGACTGCAGAAGTCCTGTGGAGAAAAGGGACAGCACAGCCACTCTCCAAGAGAGAGAGAGGGTGTACCTCAACACTTGCCTGGACAAGCTTTTATTGCTTTCTAGTAGCATTACATCAAAGGAGGTTCTCATTCATTGTGCTCAGGTTTACTTTAAGTGATTATTTCTTACAGATAACAAAAACAAATGTTGCACATGCAAGGGAATGATAGAAGTGATTGATCTGGTTACACTCGTCCTTGGAATGACTTAGCACAGACTTCAGGGAGTTGCTTCAGAGATATGCATTAAACATCTGCTGTCTTAACTCAGGGTGAGGGAGTTTTAGCAAAAGCAAGCCTCAAAGCAGCCTAGATATAATACAGTCCTGGTTCCCCATGGGAAAGCCGATGTGTGGGCCTGCCTTCTGTGTGCCACCTTGCACCTGTCAGTTTTCTGAACCAGGGGTGAGCTACGTTCACCATTGTCATGCGAACTGGTTCCCTATAGTGGTCCATGGTAAGGGATCTGGATTTTTTTTTTCTTAATTCATTGGGAAAATATTAAAGCAATTTATCTAGGGAGCAATATTATCTAATTTGTGTTTATAAAAGATCAGTCTGATTGTTGTGTGGAGAACAAACAGCACATAGTATTTATTGAGCAAGAATGTTTTTGTGCAGAATTTTCTGATAGAAGGATGGAGTCAAGAAAATACACCATGATTTTTTGGCTTCTGATCTGTACGGCCAGGTGGGTGGCAGTGCCCTGGCTGGAAGGCAGAAGATTCAGGGAGGAGGCCTCAACTACAATGCAGGCTGATGTCTACACTATAGCTATGACCAAACACAAAAATATTCATAGCCAAAGCCAGTTGCTTATGTTGTAGATCTTGATGACCTCACACGTAAATCACACCAGCACCCTCCCAACTACAAAGCTTGCCAGCCTTGCTTCCTGTCTCTCTTGCTTTGGGCCCCCATGATTTTTACATTTATGTATTTATTTATTTACTTACTTATTTACTTATTTATTTAAAAATAGGGAACATTTCATGAATTTGCATGTCATCCTTGCACAGAGACCACGCTAATCTTCTCTGTGTCGTCCCAATTTTAGTACACGTGCTGCCAAACCAAGCACTACTTTTTTTTTGCCACAAGAAACATATATACAGATGCATTAATGTATCATTTTAACCACTTTCAGGTGTATCGTTCACCAATGTTAAGTACATTCACAATGTTGTACAATGGATTTTTATTTTTAATATGTCATTATTCTCATCCCCACCCCTTCCTTTCCCCTGACAGTCTCAGGAAAAACTGTGCCTGGGATCTCACTTCACTTACTGGTTTTCTTTCTTGTATCAAAAACTACAGAGAGACAAAAGTTGATATAGAAGGCTTGTCAAACGGGCATTTCAAACTTTTACCCATCGAAACAGATTCATAATTACAGAGAACGGTCTGACAGCTGTCAGAGGGGTGGGCGTTGGAGGGCTGAGAGAAAAAGGAGAAGGGATTGAGCAGGATGAAAATTGGTAGTTACAGAATACTCACAGAGATGTAGATTGCAGCGCGGGGCATACAGTCAGTGATCTGGTGACAAAGAAAGCAAAGGAAAAACAGGAAAACAAATAATAATAATACAAATAATAATAATAATAATAACAACATGATAACTATGTGTGGGGCCAGGTGGATACCTGAAGCAGTGGGGGGACCCAGCCCTGTCAAGTACATGATGTTCTCCCCACTTTGCCGTACATCTGAAACTAATACAGAATAATATTGTATGTAAACAGTAAATAAAAACACAAATTAAAAAAATAAAACTTATACCCCAACAGTGTAAAAGGAATAACTGAATCCTCATGATTTATAAAAAAGAAGTTTACAAGAACAAATCATTTTAAGATAGCAGGTATTGCAATTTAATTCAGTTGAACATACAATTTTATACTTTTATAACTGTAAACGTTTTTTTTTTTATTGGAGCACTAATAATTTACTACATCCATAGCCAGTGCAAGAAATGCAAGAAGTTCAAGTTTAATTGGGCTTTTTATAATAAAGTAACTAGTTATTTTATGAGAAAATAATTATGGTCCCAGAACAAGTCTTAATTTCATTAAATGTCATTAGAAAATTGCTTAAGTATTTTATCGGGAAAGCTAATTTCTTCTCAGAAAGAGATAATGAATTATGTCATACAAAAATATTCTGCACTAGTCCATATTTGAAAACATTTTCCCTGGCTGATGTGGCTCAGTGGACTGAGGGTCTGACGAACTGTAAAGGTTGCTGGTTCCCTAACTAAGGTCAAGGAGCTCGGCGCTGCCGCCTGGTAGGAACAAGGATAAAACAAGGTGGAGGGCCAGATTGGCCTGTGGGCCTTGTCTTTGCCACCTGTGCAATAGAGCAATCACACAGGTACTTAAAAGTAAATGGGCATTTAATTAATTGTGTGTTTTAAGTAATTAAATAATTAACACAGAGATAATTCTGTTTTGCTTTGTATAAGACTATCTCTGTCAGCCAGAGGTACCCAGACTACCTTGAGGGGAATCAGGATGTCACAGTAAGAATGTGAACACAAAAGCAGTATTTGCTTCAGGTCCGTTTTTGCTTCTAAAAGAAATCATTGCAAATCAAGAGAGAATACCTGACTATAACAGGGTATAGCCTCTAGAAAGGGAACAGAAAATATGCTGTTTACCTTACATGTGACCACTGGGGACATTCAGAGGATCACCTTGACTAGTTGGTGAACAGAGAAATGAGCTACTATGGCCTTGAAAACAGTTGGAGACCTAGATACAAAAGGGCCTGACTTGAGAAGCTCACAGGAATAAGTAAAGGATTATCTGAGGTCAGTGATGAGCCAAAGTCTTAAAACGACTAGTGACCTCTTGAGTGAGCACCACGTCATCCACACTTGCTGTTCTCTGTACATGGGCAAAAGCACTCCGTGGACAGCAATCTGCATAGCCCTTCTTAGATTATTCAGCAAGACACCTACTTACCTCCAAGAATTTATCAAGCACCTGCCAAACATTACAATGAATGAAGCCCCTTTCTATGCAGAAACGTAGAACAATCTCCAAAATAGATGGAGAGGGATAACACAAAGTGTATACTAGTTTATGCAGTAGGGTACCATTTGAACCATTTATAAAAGAAAAGTGTACATGCATGTGTATATATGTAGGTGTGTAGCTAAGTATTTACACATTTGTATGTGTAAAAAACATCTCTGAAGCCTACAAGAGGCTGGTGACAGTAGTTGTCTCTGGACAGTAGAAGGGTGGCTGAGGACTAGTGTAGGTGAAGAATTCCTTGTATGGAAAACTCCTTTGTTCCTTTTGAACATTTTTATCATGTGTACATGTTACAGATTCCAAAAGGTGAATAAAATAATACAAATAAATATTCATGCAAAACAATTTTACTAGAAGATAAGTTGCCTGCAGAAACCCTCATGCATGTGCAAAAGGGGGAAATGCAATATTGTTTATAAGGATGAAAACCAGAAACAACCCAAATCTTCATCACCAGGGAGTAAGTATGAGGAATATGGAATAGCATACAGCAATTTATGTAGAACGAACAGAGATGGTAGGTAGATCGTTCTACTATAGAATAGAGCTAAAGCAAATGAATTAGATCCATCTACCTGCACATCAACATGGAATGACAAACACATGTTGAGCAGAAAAATTCATAACATGGAATGTGTGTTCAGTATAGGATCTAGCTAGATTTTTTTAACATACTAAGTCAAAGTATAAAAATAGGCTAGAAGTATACTAAATTCACAATGTAGTTTCCCTCCAGTTCGGGGGAGTAATATTTTATTTCTTGTTTTTTAAAAATTTTATTTATTTATTTTTAGAGAGAGGGGAAGGGAGGGAGAAAGAGAGAGAAACATCAATGTGTGGTTGCCTCTCACCTGGCCCCCAATGGGGACTTGGTCCACAACACAGGCATGTGCCCTGACTGGGAATCGAACTGGTGACCCTTTGGTTCACAGCCTTCACTCAATCCACTGAGCCACACCAGCCAGGGCAATTTTATTTCTTAAAAACAAGTATAAAAATATAGAAAGCATGACAAAATATCACAAAATGTTAAAAGTTTTAATTCTGGATAATAGGAATATAGGTGTTTGTAGTTTTATTCTTTGTGTTTTTCTGTGTTTTATACAGTTCTACAAATGTAAATAAGTGTAAAATACAATTACCCAGCCCTGGTTCTCTAGATAAATCCTTTTACTTTCTTTATAAAGTTGAGTAAATTCTAAACAATCAGTCTTGACATTATTAATAAACATTCCTTTAAAAAATAAAATTTGGAGCCTGGCTTTTGTGACTCAGTGGATTGAACGCCAGCCCACAAACCAGGGTCGCCAGTGCAATTCCCAATCAGGGCACATGCCTGGGTTGCAGGCCAGGTCCCCAGTAGGAGAGGCAACCGCACATTGATGTTTCCCTCTCTTTCTCCTTCCCTTCCCCCTCTCTAAAATAAACAAATAAAATATTTTAAAAAATAAAATAGTGTGTAAGAGGTTTTGAAACATTGGGAAACTCTGGCTGTGGCCTCAGGTTTCACAACTCACCTGCAACAGGATGGAACTATTGTCAGAGAGTGCAGGGAAGTGTAGTTCTTGCCACATCATGAATGACTCCTTGTACAAACCCATTTGTTCAGCCTCAACCACAGACTCCTCCCAATTCCTATTAGCTATTCTATTGGCGAAACAGGAAGACTTGTCTCAACACATATTCATTTTCCTTGTGCTCGTAAGGAAAATAAAACATCCTATAGGCAGAGCTCAGAACAACCCTCTTTAAAGACAGGAGTCTCCACGCTTACCTGACACTTCAGTTCCAGTATCCTGCGCAGCAAAGAAGCAATTAGCCAAAATGATGCCTGGAGGTTTAACTAAAGCCAAACCTGCCACTCCAGAAGTCCAGGAGATTGCCGATGAGGTGAGTTGATGCACCCCATGGAATGGTTTAATCTAAAATTTTAGCTCCTAGGTTGGCCCTGTGTTAAAAATGTGAGTGAACAGGAAACCCAGAATACTGGGAAATGTGCAGTTTTGTTCAGGCTTTCTTACAACTAAAAGAATTTTCCTCTCTTAAAAGATGAAACCTCTAATAATCCCAACTGTGAGAATGAGCTTGAGCAAGTCATAGCCCCTCTCAGAGCCCCAGTTTCCCCATTTGTAAAAGAATTTTTATTGGATCATCTCCAAAGCTTTCACTAGGTATGATTCTAAGATTGTTAACTCAGTTTCTGGTGGAACTTTTCTAATCTCACCATGTGGAGCCAACATGTAATTAAAGTCTGAGGTCGTTAACAATGTGACAAACTGGACTTCACAGATTTTTTTTTTGAATGAGTTGAATTAAGAAGAACATGGAAGAGGCAATCTGCTTACAAATTTCCTACAAATTTAACCAAATAGACAATGTTTTCTTTTTTCATTCAGTATTTAGAAGATGATTAAACTAGTAGAGAATAGATGTGGAATAGTTCATGGTGATTCCAAAATTGATTATAGTGAAAACAGGACATTAAATGTTTATTAGAAAGTTATTTGGTTAGCTATCTAACCAAATAATAAAATTTATTATTATTTACCCATATAATAAAATTTATTGTATTGCATATTTTATAAAAAGAAAAATCCAAATTACTATTTTAGGTTTGTAACATTTTCTATTTTAAAAAATTTATTTATTTTTAGAGATAGGGGACAGGAGGGATTAGGAGAGGGAGAGAAACACCAATGTGTGTGAGAAACATCGGTCCTCTCACAAGCGCCCCGGCCCAGGCAATGTGCCCTGAGCAGGGATCGAACCAGCGACCTTTCTGTTTGCTGGAAGACGCTCAACCAAATGATCCCTGCAGTTCAGGCCTTGTTTTCTATTTTCTTGTAGCATTCCTTCTTGCTTTTTCTTTGAAACTTCATTCTATAACACTGTTTGGCAAGCAAGATCAGCTTCTTGTGTAAGTGGAAAAGATGGAATTCTCTGTGCAGGGCCCTTACAATCTCTCTAAGAGATCAGATGCCTGGAATTCTACCATCCATTTTTTGCTGATAAATATTTCTCTTCAAAGAGTTCTTTTAAAGAATAAATACCTTGGAGTTGTTTTTGTTTTGTTTTGTTTTGTTTTGTTTTCCTGAAGAAGATAATTAATGCTTTTGTTGAATCCCTGCGTAGAGTCAGTGTTCTCAAACTTGAATGTGCACATGAGTCACCTGGGGGCTTGTTAAAATGCAGATTCTGGCTCCGTGAGTCTGGGGTGGGGCTGATAGTCTGCATGTCTAACCAGCTCTCAGGTAATGCCCTTGCTGCTGTCCATGACTTCACTTGCCTACAGGATCAGAGACACACGATGTCCTAAGAGACCTGTGAGAGATGAGCTTTCTAAAAACACAGTGTTGCCAAGATATTCTGTTTCATTTGTGAAATGAAGATAACACCTCTTGCCCTGCCGACCTCAGAGCTGTTAAGACTGAGAAAATATGCCTAGGTGAGGCATCACAATTGTTTACTTCAAATTTTTGCCTGAAAGCATCTCTAACCATGGAAAACCCCCTGGAGACTCTCCAAGGACTAGAGCTGTAAGAAGGACAAGGAATAAGAGATTTAAAATACACAGGGTGCAGAAAAATTTAATTTTAGTGTTTTTAAAATTTTTTTATTTAAATATTTTATTTATTTATTTTTAGAGAGAGGGGAAGGGAGGGAGAAAGAGAGGGAGAGAAATATCAATGTGCGGTTGCCTCTCACGCGGCCCCCACTGGGGACCTGGCCCACAACCCAGGCATGTGCCCTGACAGAATCGAACTGGCAACCCTTTGGTTCTCAGCCCGTGCTTAATCCACTGAGCTACACCAGTCAGAGCTTAATTTTAATGATTTTTAAAAGCCTATCTTGGTTAGCAAGAACTTGTCTTTTAAAAAAGAAGCTATCCAAAGGCCTTGCATTGTTAATAATATTCATCTGTGAACCGTGTGTTTCTTGCCACACATCTCAGGTTCCCATCCTGTCGGAGAGGGAGAATGAGACATAGGCATTTCTAATAGCCTCCTCACCCCAGAAGGGCACTTGGCCGCTGTAAAAGCTTTGCCCTCCTTTTCAATCTCTCATTTTGATCTTTCTGACCCCTGGGGCAGGGAGAAAAGCATGATGTCCATTTTTCAGATGAAGAAACTGAGATTCGAAGATGTTAATAACCAACTAATCAAGAAGCTAGCCTACCTCCAGATTTTTGACCACCTGCCTTTTCTACCATACAGTGGCAGGAATCTGGAGAAACATGTGGGGTGAGGGAAAAACAGTGGTGAGATACGGTGTGGCAAATTTGCCTTTTCTGTGCAAGCAGCAGGCCTCAGATTTAAAGCAACACGAGTAATGGATATCAATGAATTCTTGAATATGTCGTAGGGGTCTAGCACTGTTTTAAATATAGAAGTTCCATGAGGACAGTAAGACTTGGGCCTGCCCTCAAGGAGTTTCCAATCCATTTAGGGAAATTACCTGTTAAAATATAGGTGTTCTTGAAGGAGCTGCACTTTATTGGCTTTCCCTGATGTTGTCGGAGAGCTTCCTGGTGGAATGCCAACGGAAGGAAGAACCCCATTAGGAAGAAGGGAGAGGCAAGGGAAGGTCATCCCACTGAGAGTGGAAAGCATCCCGAAAAGTGGTAACTGCCCACTCGAGGAGTTTGACATCAAAATAAAAGACGGGTGTTGGATGAGGCCAGATAAGAAGATCAAACACAGGGTTTGGGGTTCAGAAGATGAACACTTCTGAGGAGAGAAGAAAAGGGTGTCCCCATTCTGAAGATAACAGAGACTGGGTAGGAACTGCAGAATCATGCCCTATGCTAGCGGTACTTGGGACCAGAGTACACGTGAGAGAAACCTGCTCTTCTGAGATTCTCTGGATATCAGTTGAGCGTCTTGGCTATACCCTTCTTCCTGTTTGGGGAGAAACGTTGTCACAAAAAACAAGCCCAGCCTCTTCATTCGGAAGACATTGATGATGTGCACAGGACTGTGTGAAGTACTATAGACAGAGAAAGGATTTAAAAGATGTAAAGATGGTCCCTGACCTCGGGAATTTACAAAGTAGGTTGGAAATAGGAGATATACACAAGGAAATACAGAGTCATACATGCCCCACCCATAAAAACCAATAATACAGGGTGGGCCAAATGTAGTTTTATAGCTGTTCACATGAATAATACAATGATTAATACGTAAATAGTAATACGAGCATAAGCTCTATGTTTCAGGTACTTACAACTGTAAACCTACTTTAGCCCCAGCTTGCATATATGTAATTAAGGATTAAATGAATGACTTGACTAGCAATAGCCTCTGGACCATTACTGCTTTCCATTATTTTATAAGTAAAATAAAAATATTGCATGAGATTTCTGACAATGTTTATGGGCAGGAAAGAAATGTTATTTTAATAATTATTTTTAGAAATAAGAGCTATAATTACACATGCACAGGTACATACACATAAAACCCACACATCCAAGTCGAACCACATCACTGCGTACAATTACTGGCATGCACACGGATTGTGGTTTTTGTTGGCCGGGACACCACACCAACACCCCTTCTGCATACCATAATGGACACACCTCGGGGCTTAGCATGTCATGGCACTCACTCACCCATGAGTTTGTGTTCTACTCTCTGACTATAGCCTCCTTCCTCACCTCTCCCATGGCCCCAGCCCCAGAGAACCTGCCATGCAACCGCCCCAGATTCCTTCGGGCACTCACCCTCCCATCACCATCATGCGCGTAGGCCCACTAGATCACTCATGCAGCCTCGCCCACGATGGGTGGTTCCATAGTCTTCTCCATCCCTAGTTTCCATGACTCCGTGAGCTTCTGGCATCTCAGTCCTCAGTTAGAGGTCACTCCCACTGCCACTACTTCCTCCTCAGCTTCCACTCCAGGTTCACAAAAAATCGATCAAGGAACATAGAAAACTCACCCATTACAAATCTAGGATTCATGCCAGGGAATAACAGCAATAGAAGCATGGGGCTGCCGAAACATCCTCTTTGTCTTAGCTTGTTGGTCCTTTTCTACAAACCCACAGAGATGGAGCTGGACCTTACGTCTCCTCAGTTCCTCAGTCCCTCCTATTGCCACGGTCCCCCCAGCCAGCGTCTCAGTTCCGCTCTTAGAAGATTGTGGTCATCCTGTGTAAGAATGCCCCGATTTATGTACCCCCTCTGATCTCGTTCCACCCTCCCAGCTAAGACCTTGTCCTCTTTTCTTAAGTCAGCCCTGCCTCTCTTATGCCAGGTGCCATCACTTCAGGTGTATCGTCCCCCTTCCCTCAAAACATGGTCAGACAGCAAATGTCCACGAGGCACCTCTCACCAGCCCTACTGTATTTTCATGCTGCTACCCAAACTCTCCTTCCTTACTACACTGTCAAACTTCCCAAAATATGGCCTGTCCATGGTGCCACCATTACCTTCCCATCTATTCTTTCCTAAATGATGCATAGTCTAAACGATTCTGCAGAAATATTAGACACAAGAAAAACTCCTGGGTGTTGTGTGCAGCGTGGCTGGAATCCTCAGATCCCAGAGAACTAACGATTTGCCAAGATTCATGCTCTGCAGCAGCAAGAAACGCTTGAACAGCCCTGGGGTTCATGTACGTCACCAGGTGCTCCTCCCGGGTAGCAGCATCCTTCTCCTGCTGGGGCCCAAGCAATCCCCCTACACTGTTTCCTCCAGCGCCTCAGCCCCCACCGTGAATGGCAGGCTGAGGAACTGACCCCCAACTGTGTTCAGCCCAAGGTCTGGCTGTTTTCCACCAGGCTCCTGAACACCACTCCTAGCTGGCCTTCACCCTCTGAGCATCCATCCCGGGGGCCGTTCAGCACCAAGCTGCTTTCCGAAACTTGAGGTTTCACCCACCAGCTTCTTCCTGCTCTGCCCCTTTTCCTGCTCCTCCGCTTAAATCTTATCACCTTGGTTCATAGCTTCCAACAACGCAAATCTGTTCTATGAAAAGGGGGAGCAAGGCTACAGCTAATAAATAAGTAGGTTCTCCATATCCAAATTTGATATCTGCAAATTCAACCAAGCACGCATGAAAATGTTTGAGGAAAACAATCCCAGAAAGTTCCAAAAAGCAAACCCTGAATTTGTCCTGTGCCAAGCCCTGTACTGAAAACACACTAATGAACTATGCTGCCGGCTGTATGCAAACACGCACTACGCCATTTCATATGAGGGACTTGAGCATCTGCCGATTTTGGTATCTGCAGGGGGTCCTGCAGCCGAATCCCTCCAGTCCCCAGGGAAGACTCTGCGGTGAACCTGCAATCAGGGTGCACGCTCTGGCAGGGTGCACTTACAGAAGCAAACCAGGGCCTCTCTCATGGAAGACCCTGGGCCTACCGACTGCATAGTCACAACGGAAAGTTACAGCTCTGGACAGGACAGATAGAAGTAGATACTTGTGATGTGCGGTGAAAATGTGACCGAAAGACTGGAAACCAGAAAGAGTGTAGATAACTGCAACAGATAACTCAGATATTTAAGTCATCAGGCAAGGAATTCAAAACTTTAAATAACTATAACTAGCAATTAATTCGCCATCAGCAATCGTGTTTTCCTCACAGGCCAGGTTCCTCATTTGTGAGAGGTTAAAATAGGTAATTTTGGGGTTTGTGTACAGATTTACCCTTTCCAACCCTTTCTAACTTGACCGGTACCCAGTGTTGGCTGAAACCAGTGAGGACAGAGGCAGCAGCGGGACGGTAACCCCTTTCCTCATTCATCCTCTCTCTCCACCATTACCCACTTTGCCTTCTCTCTCCTACACCCCCTCTCTTCTCATTTCTGGTTTTCCCTCACTGTTCGTCTTCTTCCTTCCTCCATTTGGAGCTTCATTTTTCCATCTCCAGAAAGCGGTCAAATTCTTCCCATCATTCAGAAGTTGACAGAAAGAAACAGGTGTTAGGTAGTCCAGGAAGTGTTTGGCCCTCAAAAGTGGTCTGAGAATGCCTAGCTTGCAAATGGCTTCATTCTTGAAAATACCTGTGGCACCCAAAGGGAGGCACCAGTAGGAAAGGATTGGAAACACTTGAGCACTGACGGGAAGGGCCGGAGGTCTGTCTTGGACAGTAGATGCTTCAGTGAAGGGCTGGGAGGCAACTTCCTAATTAACAAGGTGCATCAAGCACACGCATTTATTTTCCTCTTTCCTCTAAATAATAGAAAAGGATGAGGGGAAAGGGGCACAGACACACAGCTATAAAGACAAGAGGAGAGAGGCAGAGACCACCTTAGAGACAGAGACAAAAGTGTGGAAGATGGGAAAGAGACGAACAATGGAAAGTGGCTGAGCTGTCCAGACACAACTTGAGCCACAGAGGGGAATGTCTGAGCCAGATGCGAGCAGGTTCTCACTATAGAACTCCAAACTGCCTCGAGCACGAGCAACTCCAGAAACTGATGGCCAGGAGACTGCGGCATGGGCTAAAGCCGGAGGATTGATGGCCATCAGTCTGAGGCACAGTCAAGACTGCCCCCAGATCCTTCCCTCTCACTGTCCTCCACCCTGCAAGACAAGCTACTAGCTGTCCTCCCCTGGAGCAGAGGCTCGAGCTCTACTCTTAGCAGCAATCCAGTGAGAGAAGCCATGGTGGACGCTAGCACACGAGGCCCAACTGAGAGCCGAATGAAGGACCTACACTGAAAACTTGGGTTCAGTCAAAGTTCCCATATTGGATTTGAGACCCTCTGTCCCTCTTCTCATCCTTGGCTCAGGAATTCCGGCATCTAAGCTTATTACTCCATGTTTGACGGAAGGATGGCCATCCAAACTCCTGGATCCCATAAAAATGTCACCTCGCTCGGCAAAGGGGCTTGCAGATGAGATTAAATTTTAGGATCTTGAGATACACAGTACTGGTTTTGCAATTTTGAGTCAGGAATTATTTCAAAACAAATTTTTTAATGGAAGAGTAATTATTGTTCTCTCTCCGCTCCTTTTTTATATTAGCCAAAGACATATGTAACTATTAAAGCTTTGCCACTCAAAACATTACCATATAGCCAGCCCTGGCTAGAGGGCTCAGTTGGTTGGAGCATTGTCCTGTACACCAAAAAGGTTAGGGGTTCGATTCCCCCTTAGGGCACAGACCTAGGTTATAGGATAGATTCCCCTCTCAGGGTATGTTCGGGAGGCAACTGATAGATGTTTCTCACTCACATCACATCAATGTCTGTCTCTCTCTTTCTCTTTTTCTATCTTCCTCTCTTCCTCTCTCTCTAAAATCAAAAAATATATCCTCAGGTGACAATTTAAAAAAGAATTACCATATTGCCACAATACCATATTACCAAATTGAGTTCATGTAAACTGAGCCTAAGGCAACAAAATTTGACCTTTTAGTCAGCCCATGTGATCTTATTAAAGATAGGTCTTTTCCATCCACCCATTCCTCCCCACAATCATCACCTCTTTTCCATGTCTGTAAATTCTCTTTTTTTCTTTTCTTTTAAATTATTTTATTGTTGTTCAATTACAGTGTGTGCATTCCCCCCAAATTCCACCCATCCCAGCCAAACCCACCTCCCTCCCTTGCTTCCACCCTCCCCCTTGGTTTTGTCCATGAGCCCTTTATAGTAGTTCCTGAAGACCCTTCCCCCATTCCTTCCACCCCCCAAGTCCTCGCCCACTGCCCCTCCCCTCCAGACATGTCGGCCTGCTCTCTCTGAGTCTGTCTCTGTTTTACTTGATAGTTAAATTTGTTAATTAGCCCACATATGAGTGAAATCACATGCAGGAGGATACAGGTGGAATAAATAGTGATGGAAAGCAAGCAAACAGTACAGCCATTTAGGAAAGACTACAGACACCAAAATACTAAATAAAATTTTATCTAATAAAATCTATAGTATACTGAAACAAATGTGATCAAGTCATATTTGACCCAGACTCAATATTTTTATTTATTAAAAATAGATTTCTACTAAATTATGCATCAAAGGAAATAAAAGCATTTGAAAAAATAGGTGTTTTTCTTTCTTTGAAATATGAAACTACACCCTGGTGGGTGTGGCTCAGTGGATTGAGCAGCAGTCGGCAAAGCAAAGGGTCGCTGGTTTGATTCCCAGTCAGGGCATATGCCAGTGTTGGGGTCCGTGTCACCAGTTGGGGGGTGTGAGAGGCAACCAAAAATGAAAATAGGTCATGGATCTCATTGTCATTATTTCAGAATGTGAGGTCCTGCATGAGTAAATCATGTAAATGGATTCCAATATATTTTTGATAATTTGTTTATTCTTTTCTTTTCTTAAGGTTAAACCACAGCTTGAAGAAAAAACAAATGAAACTTATGAAGAATTTGAAGCCGTAGAATACAAAACTCAAGTGGTTGCTGGAGTAAATTACTACATTAAGGTTAGAGTTAAACATCCACTTTGGCACTAAGAGACTATATTTCTCACTTTCTGTGATGCTCCCTGTCACCTCTCCCATATAATGTCTCCTTCACCTCTTCCTAAATTAAGATGCCCACCTAGCATACTTCCCAAGTAGTAAACCCTCAAATTTAGTAGATGTCAGTGTATTTATGTCACCTTTTGATGCAGACTCCAGCCTGCAAAGTCCATGTGCTGTGGCTTCAAGAGACAAATACACACGGACTACAGAAGTCCTGTGGAGAAAAAGGGACAGCATGGCCACTCTCTGAGTGAGAGAGCGCCCCAACCCCTGCCTGGACAAGCTTTTATTGCTTTTCTGGGCACATTACATCAAGGATGGTCCTCATTTACTCTGCACAGTTTCGCTGTAGGTGATTACCTTTTACAGATAACAAAGGAAACTTCAAAGGGAAGAATGTTACAGATCAAGGGGAAAAGTGGTTGAACTGGTTACACTCCGTACTTGGAAGGTTTAGCACAGATTTTAGGAAGGTACTTTAGAGATACGCAGCAAACATTTGCTGCTTCAATCCAGGGTGAGGGAGTTTTAGCAAAAGCGAGCCTCGTGGCAAGCAGCCTAGGTACAATGCAGGCCTGATTCCCCACGGGAGAACCTATCTGTGGACGTGGCTCCTGTGTGCTGACCTCACTCCCCCTGGCTTTTCCGAATAAGGGCTGGGCTACATTCCCATGCCACTCAAAATGGTTCCCAATAACCTTTCTCATGTTAATTTAGAA
>PVKM010029805.1:0-17582 GCA_004027735.1 Carollia perspicillata | reverse complement strand
TACTTCCCCATCGGGCATTTCTGGCCCTGTCCTTGGGGGCTCTAAGCAACTCCACGTGAGTCGCTCTGTTGTCCTCTCTTGTGCAGGACAGGCTCTCCTTCATTCTGCTCCCAGTGGACTCCCACCACTCTCTGGGGTGTGTCTGGAGGGGACTGTGCGCCTCTCCTTGCAGGGGCCCAGCCCTTTTTCAGTGACAGGCTTTCCTGGTCAGGGGCACTGTTGGCAGGAAGTATACCTCTCACGCCTTGCAGACACACGTAGTGTAGGCACCAACAAACACTTTTCCACTCGGAGCTTCAAAAGTGTGCACGGTAGGGACAAACCCATGAAGATTTTGTTAGAGGTTAGAATGAACAAAACACACTCACATCCCTGGCCCCAGAGAGTCCACGCACCGTGGATGTGCCCGTCTTTATCAGCCCGGGCAATCTGGTTCAAACTCTTAGCACTTCAAATCAGCTGCCCGCCTGTCTGGCTTACCCAGCCTTGCTGGTTCAGATCCTTTTATGTAGATAAAACCATAAACACCCACACCAGCCCTAGGTAAGTACTAGTATTACCCTTATTTTATAGATGAGGAAACTGAGCACAGAGAGCTAGGATAACATGCCTGGGCTCAGTCAGGAACTGGCAGGGCTGGGATTAGAACTAGGGCAGCCTTGCTCCAGAGCCTGGTCTCCCTCCAGCCCTCTCAGGTTGAACCGATATGAACTCCCTAAAAAAACAGATCATTAGATTTTTTAGAACAGCCCCCTTTATAGAAATATAACATGTACAAGGGATAAATTAATAAAATTCAATTCTACAGACAGTCATGCAAAAGGGGAATATTCCCCAATCGCAAAGGGGAGGGTCCTCTGTGCATATCTGATGCTGCCCTGCTCACGGCCAGGGCTCGAGGGAGCCCGCGAGGAGGGAACAAGGGAGACAGGCCCTTGGGGCAGGGCCTGAGCCCGAAGTCCCAGGGGTGGGAGAGCTGTGCCCTGGGCTCAGTCAGAGGAGACTGGCACACAGTGGGGGAGGGGGGAGGTGCGGGGAGCAGGGCTGGGGCCGTGCATCATTCGCTCAGAGCAGTGATTCCCACACTCTCCGGTGCTTCAGAACCACCTGGGGAGCTTGGAGGAGCCACGCACCCAGAGCCTCCCAGAGTGACTGCACCGCGGGCTCCAGGGGAGGAACTCGAGCTTGGGCGTTAGGGTGACGCTCACCCAGTGCACAGCCAAGTCCGAGGTCCGCTGGCTCAGCAGCTTGCACTGCTAGTCACCAGAGAAGTTTGCTCCTTCTTTATGGAGTGAGACGGTATGTGCGGCTCCAGCCTGGGGAAGCCCCTTCCATCTTCCCTTCCCCCACCGTGGCGGGCTGTCTGGGGGCCACTCCAGGGGGCTGTGTTTTCTCTGGTTTTCCAGGGAGCCCTGCAGAGTGGTGGCAGGTTTTAGATCAGGCGGCGCTAATTCAAATTCCAGCCTTGTCACTTGCCAGCTGCATGGCCCCGGGCATGTTACCTAATATTCAAACTCTACTTTCCTCATCTGCAAATACGGGACTGCAGCAGGCTGAACAGTGGCCCCTCGAAATGTCCACATCCGACTCCTCAGAACCTGCAGATATGTCGTCTGATGTGGCAGCGAGGACTGAGGATGCAGATGGGATTACGGTGTCTAATCAGCTGGCTGCGACACAGGGAGGTCACCCTCGGTTATCCGGGGGCACAGCGCACTCGCAGCGGTCCTTTACAGTGGAAGGAAGAGGCAGAAGAGCCAGTGTTAGAGGGACGAGGCGGGACCAGGGCTTGCCCGGCTGGCTGTTGCCAGCTTTGAAGACGGAAGGGCAGACGGCTTCTGGGAGTGAAAAGGCAAGGGTCTATCTTCTCCCGTTGCGCCTCCAGAAAGGAATGCAGTTCTGCTGACACTGGTTTTAGCTTAGTGAGACTAATTTTAGACTTCTGATCTCTGGATGAAAAGAAAATGCATTTGTGTCGTTTGAAGCCACCAAGTTTGTGGCACTTTGTTACAGCAGCAATAGGCAACAAACACAGGATGCAAGGGAACAAATCGGGGGTGGTGTGAAGGTTAAACGAGATACACTCTGTAAGACATGTAGCACTCTTCCGAGTACTTGGTTGCTATTATTATTTGTACCATCACCCTCCTGTCAGGGAGCTGCCATCTCCTGTGGCTCGCACCCCTGCCTACCATCCCCGGATCCAGCCCGGGCCCCTGCGGTGGCCGAGTGGTCCCAGACTCCATGCGTCAGCAATAAGCCTCCTTTGTGACCTGGGCCTGAGCTGGTAGGAACCAGCCAGCCTTTCCTGAACAGGGCAACAGGCTCCCTGGAGCCCCCAGATGCCAATTAGCATGGCACGCACCGCAGTCTCTGCTTCCTGACTCTGTTCACGAGAAACAACAGGAAGCGGGCCGTGGGCGGGCGGAGGGGAGAGGGCTGGGAAGAGAGGCCCCTGGGGCGTGTTCCTGACCACCAGCTAAGAAAGGACGGTGGGAGTGATTTGCAAGGGCCTCAGAAACTTCATCTAAAGGGGCTACTGGCAACCAGTAATTGCCTCCAGCAGTTAAGAGCCGGAGCACTGCCCCAGCAGCAGAGGGCTTGGGTTTACAAGCGAGAGTGGCCTGGCAAGGAGGGTCCCTGGTTAAATACTATGAAGCCCCTATCGTGCTGGGCTCCCAAGGGCTCGTCACCCGGCTCCTGTGTAGCCACTGGATCCACTGCACGGAGTGGGAGACGGGCTCGGGGACGCTCAGTGGTTTGCCCGAGTCACCTGTTAGCAGCAGAACTGATCTCAAACTCCTGATTCTGAATCTAAAATGCTGCAGTCTGTACCATATTTCACTTTCTTCTCAGAAAGTCCCAATTAATATTTTAATCCTTATTGATTTGACCCTAAGAACATGAGACCACAGCCAGTACAGCCATTCATCGGGGTTTCCACCTCGAAATGTGCCGGCCGTGAAAGCGCAGAAAGCCTCGAGAGCTGCAAGCAACTGGAAAGGGGCGTGAAGGGGATTTGGTGCCAGAAGAATAAATCTCGTGTCATATCAGGGCTGCCGGAATTGCACTTCTGCATAGCAGTCATAAACCCTGGGCTTCCTGTGGCCCAGGCTGGTGAGGGAAGACATGTCCACTCCCCACCGTGGGTGCCCAAGGGCTCCCACCAAATTAGAATACTGCACCAGCTCTGGGAACTAAATTTATCCCGCAGGCTCACCCAGATCAGAATGTTCCCGCTACAAGAGATCCTGTCCCTCGTTGTCCTCCTCTTTCTCTTTTTCCAGAGCCACGCAGTATTGGCTGTAAAATTCAGCCCTGTCAATTCAGCTTGAACGCCACACACACGTGGACGGAGACACCAGCGGTTTGGATAGGAAAGACTGGAGATATTGAGGAGAGCTAGAAAGGAGAGCCAGGCGGGGCAGGGCAGGTTTAGACGATGCTCGTAAGAGCGCTGCAAAGACACGGAGGGGAGGAAGAACTGCCTCAGGACGGCTGCTGGCGAGCTCTCCTGCCAGAGCCAACAACAGCATCAGCCACAGACGGACAGATGCTCCTGTGCGAGGTCAGCTGCTCCTTTATGAGCCACGGGCAGCTCATCGCCTACTCCTCCCCTGCATTTGCACCTGTCGACCCACTACAAACTGAGGAGCCCCGAGCCTCCAGCCCCAGCCCCAGGCTTTGGAGACACCACTGCTCCCTGGGGCAACAGTCAAGCCTGGAGCTCATCCCACCAGCACTCCGGGAGGTGCCCTTCTGTCTGGGCCAGGCCCTCTCCCCACACATGCAGGTGGCATGCTGCCGGCAAAGGAAGGACCGAACTCCCTGCTTCAGGGGCTCAGTCTCCCAGACCGCTTGGGAGCAGAGTATTTTTAGGTGGAAGCTGGATCTGGGAGCAATGAGAGCAAAATTGTAAAATCCTGGGCTTCTTGTAAAGTCTCAGGGCAGTTCCTCGCTAAACATCTGAAAGTATCCGACAGGGCAAGACAAACGCGGCCCTGGCCCCAGTGGCTCACATTCTGTCCACGAGCCCACAGAACCTTGGGTTTCAGGGCCGGGCTGGGTGCTTTCCACTCCTCTCACTCCTGGACAATGTACCAGTGGCCATCATGTTTAGTGCTAAAGAGCCTCCAAGGACGGAGATCTCTTCCAACATCTCCTGCAGCCCAGACAATCCTAGGCTTCAAAGCTGGGACCGGGGGGGGGGGGGGGGGGGGGGGGATCGGGCCTCTGCTATCATCTCCCCACCCCAGCCCCCTCCTTGGTCTCACTACTGACTAGTGATGTTTCCTCAGTCCTACATGAAATGCTTTACTAGCACAACTTGGGGGTCAGTCTCCTGCTGTCCCTGTCCCCCACCCAACTGCCGTCCCTGAGCCCCTCCTAACTGCCAGTTCTGCTGCTACTGCTGACCCCATGGGCCCCTCGCTATCCTGCTCGAACTGGCCAGGACCTGACTCCAGCCTTCCTCTTCACTCGCACTCACCACTGCCTTCATGGCCAGCTGCGCCCCTCCCGCCGCCCCGAAGCCCTGAGCTTTCCCTCACTCTACCTGTTTGCTTGAGCAGGTCCCTTCCTGGAAGCACCTGCACCCCACCAGCACCTGCGAGGACTCTGTCCGGCCACCAAGGCCCACCTCGAACCCCTGGGCGGGAGCCTCACTCCCGGCCAGGCAGAGCCCCTTGGTGCCCCACACCCACCCCAGAGCTCAGCGCTCAGCGCCTGGCAGCCTCGGCAGGAGCGTGAGTGCTCATCTCCCCTGCTAGCCCGTTTAGGGCAGGGACCTTGCCGTCCCCAAGGTGCCTGGCTCAGAACAGACCCCCAATGGCTCTGTGTCAAATGACTTAATCAACTTTTGTCCAGTCCTCAGGGGAAGTGCACAGCGGTTGCTATTTCTAACAGTAGCAGGAAGACAAATATTGCCCTGCCCACCCTCCCAACCCCCGTTCCACCACAGGCCCAGCGGTGGTCATTTCTCTTTGCTCTGAAATCAGTGCGGTTTCTAGCACACGGTAGCAAGAGGCCCAGGAGGGAGCCTGGGGGAGCCTTGGAGGGCACTCAGCCCCCACCCCCCACCCCCACGCAGGGAACTGAGAGCGCAGGGGCAGGGCCTGTGGTCCCTAGCGCAGCAGACCACAGCAGGGGCGTGCTTGCCTCGTGGGGCTGAGTTCAGAGGCTCGGCTGCTCCGCACCTGGCGGATGGCTCCACTGGGGCCGGTTACTCATCTCTGGTGTGTGGCAGTGGCCAGTGGTGCCGCAGGCCAGCAGTCGCAGCCAAACCCAGCAGCGCCTGGCAGTGGCTTTGGGAAGGCTGGCGCCATGGGGACATGTGACCATGCAGTGACACTCTCCTGAGACAGCCTGTGGGGCAACGCTGTGCCAACCCGGTCCTGCCAGGTGGCCAGTGCCCACTCCCCCTGCACTTCCCAGACGTGAATAGCACAGAGACGGGGCTCCCTCGGCTCCGTCCCGCGCCGGAGCACGGGAGGAAGGGAGCAGTGCAGCATGTTTAGAATGAGAAAGATTTCAAATCCTTGACTGTCTTTTCCTCCATTCTCCTGCCTCTAATTCAGCAAAAGGAAGTCACCTTCCCCAGATTCCGTTTCTGGTTCCACACTTTCGGCAATGCTTCGGTGAAGCTATCACAGCCAGGCTCCCCGCTCGTGCGAGGGCGGGAAGCTGGGGGGCCCAGCCCCCTGGTGCTGAATGAGAGGCTGACAGGCCCAGTCAGGCCGGAACAAGGAAGGCTGAAATCAACGTGCGGCAAGAACGGGGACACGCAGGTGGAGCAGCTCTTGCCCCCAAAAGCCAACTGCACAAGCCAGGGTGGGGAGGCTGGGGGAACCTGTGGTTTAGCAGCTCTGTGAAGAATGCAGAGGGTTTCAGTGAACGTTTGACTCAATGTGAACTCGTGGGCCGCTATGCACGTCAAACAGCACTGCTGCCTTCCGCTGCGGCGAGGGAGTGAAAAGCAGGCAGGTGGCCCTCCGCAGTGGCTGGCTCACACCCCTGGGGAGAGCAGTGGGGCTCCTCATTATGCCAGGGAAGTTGCGGTGTTTCATCTGGAGGGGGACCTTGGGAAATCCTGTGTCTGACCCAGGGGACTTGAGTGCGCAGTTGCTGGCCTCAGACCACAGGGACAGTCAGAACAAGGAGGAAATAAGGGTGGGGAAATGGAGAGAGCTGCTGAAGCCTGGCATGCCCAGGCCACCTGCAGCCCGAGGCTCAGGGTCTTCGGGGAACAGCAGAAGCAGTCCTGGCAACCTTGGCTTACAGGTGGAGTCAGGTGTCTGGCAGGGACACAATGGCTCTGGGTGAGCACTGAGTGGGCATGGGACGCAGAAGCCAACCCCTCAGAGAGCGGGGGAAGAAAGAATAGGACAGTGTGAGGCCAGCCAGACAGCCAGGGCTCACAGGGTTGGGGTGAAGGCAGGGAAAGCAGAGCCGCGCCCCAGGGCTGCTGCCTGGGGGTGTCACCTGTGGCAGGACCCTCCAACCCCTGCAGCGCTGAACCCCATTCTCGGGGCAGGCCTGGGGCCCATGGGGTGGACAGTGGGGAACCAGGATAAGAAGGGCTTTGGAAGAGGCAGAGGAGCCACCAGAGGGCGAAGCAGAGGCCAGGGGTCCCATCTGAAGGTGTGGCTGGGGCAAGCACACAGGTGCTGCTCCTTGAGGGACCAGCAGCATCTGGCCGGCTCCTCGGCCCTCATTTTGTCCCGGCCGCGCTTCTCACCTGCTTTGGAGAGGAGTCCCGAGGCTCAGCCCAGCTTTCGGGCTCAGGGTCTGCAGGAACCAGGGTCGGGGGAAGGGCATGCTCGCCCAAGCAGGGAAGCCTAAGGGCCTGGAGACCGTCAGCCTGGCTTGAGCCAGCCCCGCCTCCCGCCAGCCACGCAACCTTGGACATGTTACACAGAATCACAGGGCTGTTGTGGCTGTCCACTGAGGGAGGTCATAAAGTCAAGAGATCAACAAACGGGGGCCGTCATTCACATCATTTGTGGGGTTCCAAGCCATCTTCCAAATCGGAGCTTGGGATCAGAACCCAGGCCTGTGGCGTGAGGGCGTGAGGCGAAGGTGCAGGTAAGTTCACGGGCTGAGCGGTGGGGGTGCTGGCAGGACGTCGGTGTGTGAAGAAAGTGCGCTGTGGGCCTCGGTGGGGCACCCACACCCAGGAGCCATCAGACGACCATCCACACAAAACATGACAAGGTCAGTCTGCACACAGACAGTGGCGATGACCCCACAGCAGTGCGGGTACATGTACTGCCACTGAATTATCCACTGAAAAGATGGGTAAAATGGTAAACAGCATGTTACGTGTATTTTACCACGATTTTTAGAAAATCGCTAATGACAAAGTCACAGCACGGCCCGTGCCCCCGCCCGGCTCCAGACAGGTCTGTAGTAGCGATGTGGTCAGAGGAAAGGAAGCTCTGAACCACAGTGAATTCTCTGCTTCGAAGACAAACCAAGCGCCATTCACATCTTTTCCAGTGACCGGGTCTTGGAGATGCTGAGCAGTGGCGAGTCTGCTACCTTTTATCTCAAAAACAGGAAAATGTGTTTTAACCAGATTCCGGTTGAACAGAGCAGAACTATCAAACTTTTCTTGGTAGTACAATGCAGCGATAGTTGTAAAGAAGCCTCCGAACAGTACATGTTCTACAATGCCTTCCAATTTCCCGAGTCCTCGGGGAGGCACTTACTTGTCTTTAGGCCAGACGCAGAACCGCTGAGCTCCTACAAGGTACGGGACCCTTACGGGCCCAGCAGGCACGGCCACAGCAACGGCCAGGAGGGGGGCCCTCGCTGAGCTCGGAAGGGAGCTCGCGTTTCTTCACGGGGCGTGTGCACTGGACCGCCCGCAGGGCTTCCCGTGCACACGTCCCCAGGCAGCGGGCTTTACCAGCCTGTGGGCCGACGCCGCGCAGGGACGCGATGCCCGTCCCTGGTTGAGAGGTGCTGCCGTGGGGGACAAGATCACCATTTAAAAATAGTAACAACGACAACACAGAATGGAACGAATTCACTAGAAAAGTCATGGGTGGCCCACACAGCTCTCTCGGGAAGAGGGAGTGCACTGTTAGCCCAGCACTTGAACCCGGACTCGGGAAAGGTGGGGCTCGGATTCATGGAAGGAGGTTGGAACCCAGCACTGGGGAGGGTAACTCGGTCGCTGACTTTAATTATCCTAAGAGCTTTAAGATGTCTGGCCAGTTTACATTTGCAAGAGTCTTAAAAGGAGTCACCTTTAAACATTAAGATGTTGGAGCCTAAGAACTCTCTTTTCAATTACTTACTGTTTCAAGTCCAAGGTTATAGTAAGGGGACAGTCCACTCCCTTACTGGGTGGAGAGGCCAGGCAGGCAGAGGAAGGGACAAGGTTGCTTGGACAGGCCCCCAAAACGGCCTCCTGAATACAAACTATATTGGTCATTGTTCGCAAGGAACATTCACAGCTGCTCCCCCTGCATTCTTCTCTCCTTATAACTGAGCGTCCTTCAGGCATGGAATCCTGGACACAGCCAGAGACCCCAGAGAGCACCCGGTCCAAACTGCCCACTCACTGAGGCCGAGGGAGAAGTAGTTCGTCCACGCTCCCACAGGGACTGGTATCCCAGACAGACAGGCCGCAGGCCCTTGAACCAGGGAAAGGTGGCAGAGGCTGGCTGGGCAGAAGCCCCACGGGTGGGCCAGGCCCTGGGCTGCTTCTTCGAAGAACCCTCTCACGCACTGCGCTGCGCGTGTCGGGAGGGTGATTTCCTGTGTCAGGATTACAGAGAAGCTTCCTGAGAGGTGTGCCGGCCCCCTCGCTTCACAGGGCCCAGGGTGAGGCCACTGTGTTGTTTCCAAGGCAACACACAGATGCGTGGATTCGGCATCTCAGCCCCACTTCTCAGCGAGCAGGGGAGGAGAGTGGGAAGTGAGGTAACACCAACTTCCCATTCACAAACACTGACTCCGAAACCACATCCCCTCTGTCCGTGGCCAGGGCTCAGGGGTGGAGGACACTCTAACATCCTGGACTTCGGGAGCCAAGGAAGCTTCTGGAGGACTTGGCAAGAGGCGTCTATTTGCCTGGAAGTCAGTAACACCCCAGCGGGCTGACTGCACAGTTCCCGGACTATCCCTCCCGGCCGGGGCAAGTCTAGACATGCCCAGGGTGGCGGGTTTCACTCCTGATAACGGAGGCTGCACACGCCCATAGAGAAGCATGACAAAGGGTGACAGTTCCAAGTGACAAAACAGAGAGCCGGTGCGGGAGGCTGGGGAGCCTGGCACTGCTGGCGCCCGGGCCCAGCAACCTGGGGTGGCCGCGGGACTGATGCCAAGTGACAGCAGCGGGGGGCCTTCACACCTACAGAAGGGGCAGGGGGCCCCTCCTCTTTGAGGGAAGGGTTAAACCCACATGTTTAAATATTTAGCAAATAAAACCAAAATGTCACACAGAGATTGCCAGGGCTGGCATGGCCACCGTGGAAATCCATGGCCAGCAGCCCACCCACAAGTGAAGAGGTGCTGGGATGGACAGAGGCTGGTGGACAAGAGGGGACCAGGGGGCTGCGGGGAGGCCGCCAATGGTGTGGCTGGCCTGCAGGAGCCGCCCGCAGGGGCTGGAGACCCCTGATGAGGCAAAAGCACAGGCCAGAAGCCAGGCCTCCTCAGACCAGTCTCTCAGCCATCAGAGACTCAGTGTCCCTTCCGCAGGTGAGGGGAGAATTGACCTGCCCCACCTGCACTCCGGGTTCACTTGTTCACGCTCACTGAAGACCTGCTGTGTGCTAGGCGCTCTCTCCCCCTCCGTCCCCACCCCACGCACACACAGCCAGGGAGTGGGCGTGTGCAAGGCCTGGCGTCTGCACTTCCACACGAGACATACGACATCGGGGCCAGCGCTGGCGCCAGGCCACCCCCTAGGAAGGGCGCTTTGCTCAGGGCATGGGGGTGGCCAGAAAGTCTCCGAGAGGAGGAAGTACCTATTCCGAAGCCTGGAACTCTGGGAGGTGATGTCAGGCAGGCAAAAGGTCTGACAATATGTGTGAGAACACTCCAAAAAATACGAACCACCAGACAAGAGAAGGTGACGTCATCATCACGGAGGCAGCTGCTAATGTGCCAGCCTCGCGGCTGCCTGCCTTCGAAGGTAGTCTGACAAGGTCTCCAGGTGTCTGGACGGTGCGGGCTGCGGCGAAGACTGAGCTGCTACTCCCTCCCCTCCTTCCTCTCTTCCCGGCCTCACCAGGTGCAGGTGGGAGAGTGGGTGGTGTCCTCAGCAGATGCACAGTGGCCCCCTGCACCGGGCACTGTCCCCTGGAACACACGCCCCATTTCCAGTCTCCTCTGTGTGCAGAGGTCTCTCTGTAGCATTCATTCGAGTGGAGCAAGAGGTAGATGTGAGCTTGCAGAGGAGACCGCCATCCGGAATTTTCCTGTGGAGCTCCACACCCCTCAGTCCTGGGGCCACCCAGGGTGCTCGGAGGCCCCTCCTCATCTCTGGGCAGCAGGCCTGGGGTAAGGAGCTAATGTCCTCAGACCAAGCAGGCTGAGAGGGCTGTCTGTCTGGAGGCCTTGAGATCTCAGGGGTCCCCAATCTGTTCAGCTCGAAAGGAGTGCCTCGGCCACTGAGGGCCATCTCTGAGCCCTGTGAGGGCAGTTCAAATGCATCAGCCAACTAGCCAGAGGCACCGGCAGGAAATGTCTTCCAGGCATCTGCAGGGATGGAGACCCCAGCCCCATGGGGATCAGGCAGCAGCCATCTCCCCTGGAAGACGAACACACCTTCTTTCTGTTCTCTCTCTGCTCCCCTCAAATACTGCAGGCCAGTCTCATCCCAAACACACACATCTTACACTATGCCACTTCTTAGCCTGGGTCACAGTGGGTCAAGGTCTAGGACAAGCAGTTTCGAAAGGCAGGGATTAGGTTTGAATTACTCCTGAATCCTCGGGGCCTGACATGAAGTAGTCCTTACGTTCCAGGTAAGCCGAGAATGTGACTTGAACCCACTTCCTTCCCCAGGGAGGGGGAGGCTGAGGACACAGAGTGAGACTCGGCTGGAACCGCCCTGCCCACTTTCTGGTGGGAAGGTACCACCAGCTCATTTTGCAGTGGGACCCCCCAAGCGTCTGAGAAAGGGACACCTCCTGCATCCCAAGTGCCCACCCACCTGTGGCAGTGGGTTTATGTGCCCAGGAGGGCACTCCACCTATGGGGCATCATGCCACAGGTGAGCCTTTCTGTAACATGAGCTGTCTCTTGAATATAACTTATGTCCTATAATTTGAAGTAATTCCACTGTCAGCTGAGAACACTATTAGTGTCTAATAAAAATATCCACCTTTACATACCCAATAAATTAAAAGTATCTCCATTTATTGGCCCCCCGTGTTTCTGCTCGATGAGGCTGAAGACCCATCACGGTTCCATCACACCGGAGGTGAGCTAACAGGCGCCCGAGGCCAGTGCCAGATCTTGAGGGGACTGATGCTTCCAGACAAGAGTGGACCTTTTGATCTGACTGATACTTCTGCTTTGAATGTGGCCAATGACCACACACTGAAATTATCTTTAAATTTCCCATCCATGCACGGAACACGTGGCATCTCCCACTGAACCACGTCCTGTCCTAGGCTCACAGCGGCCCCCAGTTTAGCTCAACAAACACTGGCTGAGGCCCTGCAGTGCGCCAGGGGCCGTCCTGCCACTTCCTGCCACTTCCTGCCCCTGTGGCTTCATCAGGAACAGCAAGGCTCCTCTCCAGGCCTCCAGAGGGGGGTCTGGCTGGGCCGCCCACCTCCTCCATTCCCACACCACTGTCCCCAGGCTCTGAGGCAGAGCACTTCCTGCCTGCGGCACTGGATCCCTTTTCCTCCTGTGTGCTCTTGGAGCAGAACCTGGTTACAGCTTCTCCCTCTCGGCTGGCCCTTTCTGACAGCTGATGGACCCACGCAGTATCTCCAAGTCTGCACAAACCAACCACGTGTCCCTCCCTCACACTGCGTCCTCTCCGGCTTCCACGCTGCTGTCCCTCCTTTCACAGCTGCACCTCTTAGCAGACTGGCAGGTGTTCACTGTCTCCGCCCTCTCACCTCCCACTCAGGTCCCCTTCCCCACCACGGCCCTGTGACTGCCACTCCCAGGGACTGCGCTAAGAAGGGGCACAATGACCTCCCCAGGGCCTAAGGCAACTCCTCGACCTCCCCAGGGCCCTACACTCCCTTCTCTGCCCTTGGCTCTGTAACTCACGCCTCCTGAGTCTCCTCTGACCCTACTGACTGCTCCTTCTCCAGACCCTTTGTGGACCCTTCCTCCTCCCACTTCTCACCTGGCCAGCGTCCCTCCAGGGATCTGTCCTGGGCCTTCCTACACCCCACTGCCCCTGCTGATGGGGCCCTGGCCTCTGTGCCACTGCCCAGGAGGCAGCTGCATGCCCCCCGCCTCCCCAAATCTCAAACTCAACATGCCTAAACTGACCTGCTTATCATCCCCCACCCAACTTCCTTCTGTGTTTTTTTTTAATAAACGGCGCTCCCAGCGGCTGAGTTACCCAAGTAACCCCTAGCTGCCTCCTCTTCCCACAGATGGAACCTCTGTCCTCATCGGCCACCAGGTCTGGTCAATCCCACCTGTTCAACGTCTCTCGTGTCCAGCTCTTGTCTTGCCCTGGTTCAAGGCATGACCATCCCCTACCTGGACTATGGTAACATGCTTCCGACCATCTTTCTCCCTCAGAAATTGGCCCTTTCCACATTTGACGTGCTGCCGCTAAAACGCAAATCCGATCATCATTCCCCCCAGCTTGAACCCCTCCCCTGGAGTCTACTGTTGCCTGCAGGACACTTCCAAAACCCTTCAGCGAGACAGACCAGTACCTGCTGGTCCTGCCCACACACCACAGTGCACCTGCCCACTGCTCAAGCCCTCGTCCCAGAGGTGCTCCAAGGGAGCGCTGCGGTTTCCCGTCTCGGGGCCTTTGTTTATTTGGAGACCTCTGCGCGGCGTGTTCTTCCCACCCTGTTTGCCAGGCACACACATCCTCATTTAAGCAAAGGTGTTTTGCATATATTATCTAATTCGATCTGCACAACAACCCTTTGTGGTGGGTACTATTATTAGTCCCATTCTGCAGGAAGGAAATAGACTAAGAGGGATTAAGTAACTTCCTAAAGGTCACCATACACACTACAATGTGTCAAAGAGCAGGATTTGAACCCACGCCAAACTACTCCACGGCCCATGTTCCCAGCCACCTGCCACCCTCCCCTCCAGAGCGGCACCAGAGACAGTATCAGACATAGATTTACTGAAGGTCAACAGCCCCTCGGAGAAGCAAAGGTACTTGCGGGGTTTCTAGCACAAAGAACTGGTCCCCTGCCCCAGCTGTGCACAGAGGACGTCTTGAATGTAAATGCTGAATGAATGAGCCAGATGGGCGGTCAAGAGCAGGGGAGGGAGGAGGCTGGGGCGAAAAGAGTCCCACGTCTCACTCGTGGAGCCAGGGACGTGCCAATGGCATCGAAACCGAGAGCCCGCAGCCTGGGAGGTGGCCGCTGCCTGTCTGGGAGTTGGCGATCACCAAACCACAAGGATGAAAGGACTCTCCAAGGGAGAGGAAGGTTTTCGATGCGTTGGTAAGTAAACATAATGCTGGCTTTGCGTGTTTTCATTTCTTTCCAGGACACACTGGCCTGAGAATAACAGATGCCTGAGCGTTTGAAAGCTGTGTGCTCCACACCAGTGAGACAGGAGGAGACGAGCAGAGCCGGAGGCCGTCTTCCAGCACCAGAGGCAGGAATCGTCCTTTCCCTGCTCCAGAGCCGGGCTGAGTGGAGGTTCCGGGAAAGCCCGCTCCCTCCCAGCGGGAGAGCAGATTCTCTGAAACCCTGTGCTGCCCATCCAGGGACACCCTCCCTCAAGAAGCGGAGACAGAGGTAGAAAGGGTTCATGCCCTGAAGAGGGGTGCACCAGCCACCTCTGAGAACACTCCCAGACGGAGGCTCTCTGACTTAAAGCCCGAGTTTGACTGAGAGTTACCCAGTAATGATCCAGAATTCTCCTTCCTCAAGACACAAGTTGTCCAAACTGACAGACAGGAACACTACTCTAGAAGGTACCCCAGCAGCATGTATGGGCGGGGCCAGGGCCTGGAGCCTGGAGGTAAGTGTCGGTGCAGGGCTGGGTGGGGTGGAAGCAGGGTCATCTGGTCCCTGCTAAAACTTAGCCAAGTGACTAGCAACTGGTATGGATGACAGAAGTGACAAGCAGATCACAGCCCCTGACAGCACCCCATAGAGCAATGAGCCTGACCAGGTTCACAACAGGGGAGCAGCCGCTGGCCTTTCCGGCTGACGGTGCCTTCCGAGGGCTCTGCTCTGGACGAGCGCTGGCAGTCCGCACCCCTCAGGAAGCAGGTCCCCCGCTGGCTGCACACCACCCCTCAATCAGAGAACTACAGGACTGGGGGGCTTGCTATGGCCGGCTTGGCTCAATTGGTCAGGCATCATCTCATGAAGCAAAAGGTCACCAGTCCGATTCCCAGTCAGGGCACACCCCTGGCTTGCAGGTTGGGGCGCATGCAAGAGGCAACTGATCGACGTTTCTCTCCCTCTCTTTCTCTCTATCTTCCCCTCTCTCTAAATAAAAAATAAATAAAATCTTTTTTTAAAAATTGCTGGCTTGGGATCCCCAATTAACAGATAAGAAAACTGAGGTGAAATCCACAGAGCTAAGCAATGATCCAATTTGCCTTTGAAACCAGATACACGGAATCCAGCACCCTTTCATTCAAAACAGGCGCAGCAAACACCAGCTCTTTCTTGACACTTCCAGTCTTCAAAATGCAAAGATTAATGACATCATTGTCCCTGAGGTGGGACGGAACACAAAATGACAGTGTGATCAATACAAGGGGTGTAGCCATAGGAACAAGCTCTCCCCTCCCCGGCTCCCACCCCCCACGACCATCTGGGCCCAAACGACTCCTGGTTCCCTCCAGCAGGGGAAGGCCCATCTACGTGCAGAAAGAACTTGGCTGGAAAAGTAAGCGGCACAGAGGGAACCAGACTCGGGCGACTCCACGGGTCAAGTAGGACAAAGGGCTGGGTGATGGAACTGAGCACACAGGCAAGGCTGGGCCAGAGCGGAGAGGGCGCCCAGGCACCTGCCAGGACCAGACAGCCGTGACAGTGACCATCTGTGGGCCCTGCTTGTACACGAACGAGGCCCAGCTGGAAATAGCGTGGCAGAAAACGGACTGAAGTTTTCATTTTGCGGAAGCCCACTTGGCACTCTTTGCTGTTACCACCTCTCAAGAGTTCAATGAGGTGGTTGTGCGACAGCCACACTTCAGATGGGAAACTGTGGCCCAGGGAGGTTGTCACTGGCCCACGGTCATTCAGGCTGAAGTGTCCAAGCCAGGGTTCCAACCACTGATTCCACTTCGTTTCTCCAAACCGTGAGGCCAGGCCAAGGTAAGTGACTGAAATAGCATCTTCTACTGCCCAAAATTAGGACAAAGCAAAGATTAGCCATGAGCTGAAGATGAGACAAAGGGCACCCAGCTAGGCACTGGCCTGTCAGCAACATGGCCCTGCCACCCGACCAGAGCCAAGGTCACAGCTGCAGCCAGGCCAGGTCACATGTGAGGGCGAAGGCTGCAGGCCCTGAGCTGGGACCGAGGCCCCGAGGGAGTCGGAGGCAGGGAAGTGCCAGTCCCCACGCCCAGAGTGGACAGAAGCAGCAGTGAGGCTCAGAGGGCCCCAGTGCGAGCCGTGGCTAGGAACTGCTCTTCTTCCCCCTCCCCCCCATCAAGCCTGCATCGTGGCTGGACTTTATGATTCTGCCACCTTCTCCGTGCATAGGTCAGGGTGATCCGTAGCAAGACAGACTCCCAACAGGCAAGGACACGGGGGCTGAGAGGGGCTGCGGGGCTCCCTGGTCTGTGACTGGTTTGGGAAGGCAAAACCTGGCCAATCTTGGTTCCTGCCCCTGCCCCTCTGCCCACACCCCTGCCCCTTTCCCTGGCTGGCTGGACAGTGGTCTAGGTGGAAGGCCACATGCTTTGTCTAATTCAGGCTCCACGAGGGCATCTGGGACGGTCAACCTTCAGAGCACACCTCTCTGAGCACCCATGACCTCCAGAGACTCAACAGTCCCAGCCTTCTGGATTAGTGTCATCTGGTCATTGGCAGACTGGAGCCCTGCCAAGGTGGCCCGGAGCCAGAGCAGCGCCCTGACGCTCGGCAGGAGAGCCGGCCCACTCTCCAGCGGGAGCTGCGCACGCCATGTCTGTCTTTGCAGCCAATCCGCCCCAAAAACGAAGAGTAACAAAAGATTACTCAGTTTGCCAAGCCTTCTCTCACACACCCCTCACTCCACCACGACCAGTGAAATGTGGAATCGAACCCTCATATTCCAGACGAAAAAAGGTTCACATGTTCCAGTCCAGAAAGGTCACAGGACTGGCCAGACACTGTGAGAAGAGGTCATGGCTGAGGCCTGACTCCCCTGGTCCTGCCTCTGAGTCCTGGTCTTTGTCACTCTCTTGCCACTGCCCAGGTGTGAATCTACCTGTGCTCCTCCAGCCAATGGACTAAGAGTACATCCAGATTCACAAGTGTGAGAAAATCACCTGGATACCCAGGGCAACCCGGAGGGCCAGTGATGCAGGAAGCCCATTGCCAGGAGAAGATGCCACAGGCCTGCTCACTCCCACCTGCCCTTTCCAGACCAGGCCCAGCCACCTCCCCTCCACCAGCCAACCGGGAGTGCCCCCCAAACACCCACCAGTATTTCCCGGGACGGTGTGCAGAGGCAGTACAGTCTACACCACATGGAAATACAGACTCCTGGTGGTGTTAGGGGCAGTGTGTGTGCGTGTGAGCATGCACACGTAGACACGCACGTGTAGGAGAACATGTGCGGGTCTATCTCACTGGGGGTACTTGTGGCTCCAGTTCAGAAAGGATCCAGTGAGGGAGAAAAGTCAAAGCAACTCATTGGGACTCCCACAGCCCCCCTAAACCATAAAGCCACGTGCGCCTCTGGCTTCCCCCAATGAAGATAACGTCACAGTTGGTCCAAAGCCACAGGGTGGCCTCACCATGCCTCCCCCACAAGGGTCCAAACCCTTAGAAGAGTCACGATCTTGGACGCCATCTTAGGAAATCAACCAAGTAGCTGCTTAGAAGGTGGTTTGGGGGTGGGGACGGGCTCAGCCAGGCTGAAGGAAACGGCCACTGCATGAGAGGCAAGGGCACCTACCTGGACTTCACGTGTGTGATAGGCGATGATCAAGCCCAAGAGGATGATGGTGGACAGACTGATAAGGCATTTCAGGGCCAGTGAAAACATGGAATCCTGCAGAAGAAACGGAGAGAGAGGATTAGGGAGGGCCAGGACTGGGGCATCTCATTTCACTCTGAGGCCCCGTAAAGGTGGAGGCCTGGGAGCACAGGAGGGACTGTCACCAGAGAGTGCCTCAGGCTGGGCCCTGGGCTGGTGCCATCCCAGCCTCTGTCCTCTCGGGGTAAATCATGTCTGCGTTTCTGGGATGAGCTCTACTTGGGCGTGATGTATTA
>PVKM010029804.1:0-17584 GCA_004027735.1 Carollia perspicillata | reverse complement strand
AGAAAGAAAAAGAAGTCATTTCAAGCAAAGTTTTAAACACATCTTCAAGATATGATTCAAAATCTAGCACAGTAATTCCTGAGACCTTCCTCCCTACCATTTTTCACCAGCTTCAAACATGCTATACCTGATAGGTTTTACTCCCTGTGTATGTCCACAGTAACTTATATATGCTTCTCTCACAGCATTTTTCCTGCTAACTCACAATTGTCTGTCTTTTCCATGAGCCTATGTAACTAGCAACCACCATAGCTGTAAAGCTCAGTGTTTAAACCTTCGGATCTGAATCCCAGCTCTGCTCCTTCGTAGCTATCTTATCTTACTTTAGTTACTTAATATCTCAGAGAGCATTTCCTTATTTGTAGACTGGATATAATTCGCTCATTCATGTATTTATTATTCATGTATTTATTACATACCAGGTGCTAATCTAATGTAAATACTGGCAATAGAGTTAAGAGAAAAGAAACAAGAAAGAACGGGACAGCAGAGAGAGGAGGAGGAAAGGAAGGGTAAGATGGACCAAGTCTTTGCCTTGATAGAGAGCTCAGTCTTGCTCTGGATGAATCCATATCGCCCATACCCATATCTCTTGAACAATTGATGTGAGTTTATATAGTTATAAGTAATTTAAAGTAAATGAAGCAAGGTAAGGTAATAGAGTTTGACTGAGTGGGTCAAAAGTTTTGAATTCATTATAGTTGCTGATTTGAAGACTAAAGATGACCCTCAAATTTTTAGGGCTGTGCAACACATAATGTTTTTCTTGGAGTGGGGTGTGGCCTAGTGACTTGTTTTGGCTCATGAAAGCTGGAGAGAAGGGGATTGCACCCAGAAGCTTTAAGAAGAGCCAGTGAAGGATGACCACATCTCCTTTCCCGTGCTGGGCTTATTACAGAAATGTTCATAGAAAAGGAGCTCCTTTAGGTCAGCCCTCATGTTGGCCCATGCTAGATGACAGCTGGGATTTGGGGATTGTTTCACTAGAGCACAGCCCACCCTATCCTACTGAGGCAGGCCTCCTCCCACTGTGTTTTTCCTGGTACCTGGAAAGCATTTGGTAAATTCTTATTATCATTATTATTAATTGTATTATTGTAGCATTTATATTGCCATTGTAGAAGCATAATAGGGATTCACTATCTTTCTATTGCATCAGCGTGAGTTTTAAGGCATTCAAATGCAGTATTTTGATCCAGACACAACAAATAGGAAAAGTAAATTCCAAGTAATTCAAATGTCCGGTCAGAGGTGGAAGAGTGGCCTTACTGTGTTCCACAGAGGTCCCCTGACAGAGAAGGTTAAACTGTATGCTGTAAGTGCACATTTCTATTGATTAGCAATATAAAACTAGATATACACAGTTTCAAAATCGTTTGGCTAGAAAACAATAAATCTAATTATGAAAACAGAAAACCTTTGAAAATCAAGCATACAAATTAAAAATGTTCAGTAAAATTCTGTAGGAAGAGTAAAGTTTGTCTCAAAATGTCAATGTAAACTAACAATTGCTATTTATTTTTAGGCACAAAAATTAAATTTTAAAAACTGGACAGAAAGTTCAGTTTGAACTGAAATATAGCTCAATTTCTCTCAAACCTTAGCAAGAGAAGCATAGGGGGAAGATATATATAAACCTTCTCTGGTGGCAGAAATTGCTAACAGCACCAGAGTAAATCTGCTGCTTGTGAAACATGTAAGGACATATCTGAAAGGATGAGGGAAATGCAAAACACATCAGAGGCAATTTTTCAGTGGATAAAATTAAATCAAAAGGGAAACCAAGTTTACTGGAATATAAATATATATGATAAAATGAGAACTCCATTTTCTAAAATAAGAATGCACCCCTTAAATAATATTCAGTAGTATCTAAAAAATAAGCACTAAGTTTTAAAATCCTACAAATAAAATTCTAAATGTCCTGTTTCTGATGTGTACTATAAACTAGTCAGTTGAGTATATTCACTGTTTCTTAGAATTCACTGTCTACCACAACAATAGCTGCAGCAAAAGAGGTAAATTGAATTTGAATTATATGTTAGTAATGAATATAGTGCAATTACAATAGTAGCTTTAGTAGACCTGTCTTGAAATAATGTGCTTTAAAAGGCTTGATTTGAAAATATGCAAGTAAGCCTTTTTTTAAGTCATCAAAATAACCAATGCAACTTCCTTGCTCTGGGAACTGAACAAGCCATTACTCAATAGCTGAGAACATAGAGTTTTACTGTACCTTTAATTTTCCTATTATTTGACAAGGTATATTAACTTAAATAGAACAGATTTTAAAATGTGTTCTAGTAAGAATGAGAAATGTCCTTTTGCTTCACTTTGAGATTTTTTTCTTTATTCCAACCTCACAGTTTTGATTAAGTGACTGTCAAAAGAAGGTTTAACCAATCAGCCAAGTTTTCAGCAAGTAGTTTCTAAGACCTGCATGGTTCAATTTGCGTAGGTATTAAAAGAACACTATCCCACACACAAACTACTGCATCAATAAATATGATCTATTTTTTAAGTTTGTATTCAATAAGTACTTATTTTAATTGCTCTATATACCCACTTCAGTTGGTAAGCAGCTTTTAGATTCAGAAAGTCAAATATACTAGTCATTCCAGTAATAAATCATAAAGAAAAAAATTCTTTTTCAAGGGGGTAGATACGCATATATGTCTTATAATAGTGATATGCATATACTATACATGATTTAATATACACATGCATATATAGGTACATATGTACCTATGTGTATGTGGCTTAAATTCTATAATTTGTGTTCCATATTAGAAATAATATCAACAAACTTTGAACACATTTAAACAGGAAAAAATCTTGTTTTCTTTTGTTCTGAAGTGAAAATACAGATCCTGTCCTTTTCTTGAGTTCACTGAGGAGGCCTCAAATGGCTCCATACTACTAAATTAGCATGGGTAGGCAGACGCCCTGCGTTTTTAAAGTACATTAAAATGAAAGGCTCTTCCACTAACAAATTCCACTAGAATTATCAGATCTTCACCACTGAAGCATAGTCATAGTGAGATGGATGGGTTTTTACTCCTCCCATCATTTTTAATTGTCATGGATTACATTTATCCTCCTTAAAGCAGTACAGTATATGCTGTTTGTGGTTCAGCTGAAAGGGATGCACCACAGAAAAGATAAATTATTTCATTATCACCAAAACATTTATTAAATGTCCATATTTGGGGGAGGCAATGTTGAGTATTATCAGCGGGAGTTAATTAGGCTCACTTCCTGCCTGGTTGGAGGTCAAAGTGTGACATGTCTACAGAGCAATGATGCAGGCATTTTAAGGTTATGCAGTAAGTAGATTTTTACCATGAACATTTGCACCCTTGTGCAAAGGATATCAGTGATGTGGGTGAAAAAGGAGACTTTTGGGAGAGGCATGTCATGGTGATTCACGAGCACTCCAGCAATCACGTGGGAAAGACTCCTGCAGAAATCTCCACCTGAGTTACTGCTGTTAAAATGAGAGCATGGCAAGAAGGGGCAGGAGCGGTGGATTTTTTCCTAAATCTTCGATCTCTCAGAAATCACTAAACAGAAGGGATTACCAACTTCCATCTGCTCCACATAGTGGTAAAATGCTCTATGTGCTTTGTGAGTGGGGGGTCAAATGGGAAATGAACTGGCTATTGGCAAATATCACAGAGAAATGCACGAAAGCAGAAGATGACTTTCATACCAATAGAGGTTCAAGTACATGCTTAGAAAATTATACCCATTTTATGTATCAAACATCTCTAGTGCAGCAACATATCACTTTCTCTCCTTTAATCCCAACTTTAAATGGTTACCAGATTTTATTAATTCTACCAATCTCTCAAACTCATCTTTTCATCTTTTTCAGGAAAACAAAATTGACATAGATTGTTAATCTTTTCTTTTGGGATAACTGTAACAGCTTCCTACCCATTTTTTATCTCTATTCTCTTTATGCATAGTAGATCCTCTCCACAACAAGTCCACACTGCTAACTTGGTATTTTTTCAAAAATATATATAACATGCTGTTTTCACTTTGAAAATCCAAGAGCTTTGTATCAATTAGGCAATGAAAGTTTTATTCATCAGATTTTTCTTAGGCCACCTCCCTTTTACTACCTTCCTATTCCCTCATCTCAGCCACAAGTCTGTGACGTTACTGTGATTTTTCATGCATATCTGTTTATGTATATGAGGGGTACTCCCAAACCCCAGAATTATCTTCTGGAGGGCAAGTCCCTTGTAGTACAGGCATCCCCTGCTAGGTGAGTGTTCTAGGAACCCATCTGTACCAGTGTAACAGCTGATGTTGTTTTAAGAGCCTACATTTGGTTTCAATGAAGTTTTTTTTTGAAGACTTTCCACACATTTGCCCATGATTTCATGATGGGTGATTTATAAGTGCACCTGCAACCCTACACTGAGTGTTCAGCAGTTTTTGACCAAAACTGGCATGACCCCCATGCCCCACCCTCCCTATTCACCCCATTTCACCTGCAAGGACATTTTTGTTTGTTTCCATGAATGAAACAAGTTCTCAAAGGAAAATGCTTTGCCAATGTGGAAGAGATGAAATAAAAGAGGCAGGATCACTAAAAGCCATCACAACTGACAAATTCAAAAACTGCTTGAGAAGTTTCAAAAAACACTTGAAAAAACATTTAAATAGGTGAATTGCATAAAACGGAGAGTATTTTGAAGATGACTGAGGTTTAAATATGTAAGAATAAATGCACAATTTTTATAAGTAAATTTTAGATTTTGGGGGTACCACTTATCATATTTTTTCTCTGTCCAGAATGTTGTTTTCTTCCTTCTTTATTTGGAGAGCTCTTACTTTACCTCCATTTTATTTATTTATTTTTTAGAGGGAGGCGAAGGGAGGGAGAAACAAAAGGACAGAAACATCCATGTGCTAGAGAAACATCAATTGGCCGGCAAGCCAAGCATGTGCCCTGAGTGGGAATTGAACCAGCGACCTTTCAGTTTTCAGGACAAGGCCCAATCCACTGAGCCACATCTGTCATGTTCTCTTAAAAGGCAGACACATAGTCTTGCTCATAGATCCCTCCTTACCAGTGCAGTTAGCGAATTAATACCATCTACTCACTAAATGTTCATTGTGATGTCTAGCTCTTTTGAGCACATAGTTTCATTTCATACTTTCAATAAGTTTTAAAGTATTACACAGTAGATATTGTTCCCATATAGTAGTAAGAAAATTGAATATTAAAGTCAAGAAATAACTGAGAGTTTTAGTTTTAGTTTCAATATTTGCTTTGTTTTATTTTGTTTATAGCTTAATGTCTTTCTAGTATATCATAGACTTTGTTATATAAACAATGCATTCAATCCCACATGTGTGTGTGCATGTGTGTGTAGAAAGAAAAATTATCCCTCTGTATTTACATGAGTCTCTTTGAACATTCACAAAGGATCAGTACATTATAAACCAAAAGATACCTTAGTCTTTATATCTTTCATTCTGACTTTAACCTCATCATGGCAAATTATGGCTTGATGATCCAATTTAGGTATTATAAAACATGTCAGGTAGGTGCTTTAGGATAACGATTTATACAATAAGCAGTGAGGCCAAGTACTACAAGCAGAACATTCCAAAAGTCTTAATATAGCACTTCTAATAGATCAGGTCGCTCGTGAATTTTAGGGGAGGTAACTATAAATGTATTTTAATAATGTCTGTCCATCAATAAGTTTTATTTTTATTTTATGCAAAAGACAATATAAGTGAAAACTGTGAATAACAGAGCCAAACAAAGAAGGAATGAGGTAATGTTGTCCTTATACTTCTATATTGAACATAAACCAGATTTTCGTTTTCATCCTGCATGAGAGGGAAGGAAAAATAATAACATTAGCCAAAATACCAACTCATTTTTCAGAAACAGCAAGATTTAAGAGCAGAGATAGGGAAAATAAATGAAAGGAAGGAAATTCAGGCATTTTTTAGGACTTCATATGGAAAAATCAAATGACTAGATTATGGGTTTTATGGGTCAATACTGTACTTTCCTACACAGAACGACGTCCTTCAGGCTTCAGGCTTTCTGAGGGCCCATTGCTCTAATGTTTCTGCAGCGGCTGCCCTGGTTTTGTTCTGGTTCGTCACATTTAGTCTCTCAGTCACCATTTGTGTGCATAGCCCTAATTTATAAGCAAATGACCTTCTGACCAACTGTGTGTGTACAAATCTTTCTTCTCCTCTGAACATTTGAAGCAAAGTTTGGTAAATAGTGCAAGATTCAGGAGGGAAGACATAAATCAAAACTAAAATCTTGATTTCAACGCCTTGAACTCTTGCTATATATATTTTGTCGTTCTTGGGCCTTAGTCAAATGGTTAATGAGACCCAAGCTATTTGAAATGCATGTCTCTAAACTCTAAGTGGGATGCAGCCACATTTGAGTAAAGAACTATTAAAATGATGAAATCATTATATTGTATCCAAGGATAAAAGACATTGTAAATATTTAGTCTTTCACAGTCACAAACCACTTAAATGGATGAACATAGTCTATGCATTGGTTTATGGGTCTAATAGCCTCCAGGAAATGTCAAGGTCACATACTCTCCCAGAACACAAGATTTTGCTTTTGAATTTTTAATTTAACTGGGAGATGTGTAAAAGCACACAGTTACTGAGCTCCCTTTTGGCTCCACATCTGTGTAGGATTATATGCAAACAATATTTGAGCTAGCATTGGCAGTCACATAGACTCACTAGCTTGAGTGTAATTATTATTTTTTTTGAAAGAGAGACAAGAATTAAAGGAAGACAATTTGGAGAAGCACGGTTTTCAGCAATAATCTTACTCATGAGGTAAGGTTGAAAGTTGCCAAAATGGAATCTGGAAATACAGATCCATCAGCCCATGTCTGAAGTAAATCATAATTGTTCTGAAAATGATTAATGCTGGGTGACAGCCAATGTTACTTTGATAAAACAGTACTTAGCCTGATTCTACAATTGAATAGACAGGAAATGGCTCACCTTTGGTAATGACTTAACTCTTTCACAGAGGGCTATAGTAATTTCAAAATAGAAGCCAGAAAAAATGTCTCAGATGCCAGGAAATTAAACAGAGTTTCCATTGGTAGCAGACAATTGCTCTTTTTCTATCACTGTTTCACATTCCTTTTACTTTTTTCTTATCTGCAGATTTAGGTGGACAACATACCTACTACTCAAGGAGCTTTTTAAAAATTATCTCTACTGATATGGCTGCATTAACAAAGTTAGTAAACAACGGCATGAGTCACTTCTTGGTGACCTTTTCAGTTGCAAAGGTTACATAAAGTATTTTTTAAATACATTGTAATGTGGTAGGACAGAGGCAGAGCAAACTTCCATGATTTGTCAAATGCTGTCTTACAATTATAATACAATCTTGAGATATCCTGATTCCTGGAATGTAAAAAAAACTAAGACTGGTCTCTCTCATCACATGCTGCATTTAAAGCTTCTTTTATGCACACATATCCCCATTCTACACCACACTGTCTATTTGCAACATTGCCAAGCTCAGGCTCTTCCTTCCCATGGGCATAACTTAAATCCATCTAGAAAATGATTTGATCTGCAGAATGCAGATCATTTGAAACTAGAAAGAAGAATAAAGCCTTGGAGACAGCACAGAATGTGGTTATAACAGTCCAAGTTAAAAATGACCAGAGCGTCAACAAGGGATTTGGCTGCTAGACTAGTGGGTTATTAATGGACAAATGCTCTTTCCTCAACCAGGGGATGGCTTCTACTCCTTGTGGTTATGGGAAGAGGAAATGGAAGGAGACAACACTTTACTGGCAGACACATTACTGACCCTGCAGAGGCAGCAAGACAAATGAGCAGAGAAGGTTTTAGAAAAAGAGTTTTGCCAAGCAGAGTAACTGTTGCAGGAAATGCAGGATTCCTTGGATGTGATGATGACTGGGATGGGTCTCCCTCTATCAGAGCAGGATCGATCAACTAAATGGATTGGGGAATCAAACCATCCTGGAATGTTGAAATCACTGAGTCAGGAGCAAAGGCGTCCTGATTCCTGTCCTTTCATGAGATGTAGATATTCCAGGAAACCAACCTGTCACTTCATACATGACACGCACAGAAAAGCGCTTGTTATCCACATTCTGGGATGATACTGAGTTCAGGTGTTTATTCTGCAATATTAATATGGCTTGATTTTTGCTTCAATAAACATGGCTACCAAAATAATACAGAATGCAGTTTTTAGACTTTTCTTACTCTCTAAGATAATGCTTAAAATAAAATGATCAGGATATATATTTTAATGATGGGTTTTAGTAAATATTTATTGTTAGAAAGGAACAAATATTAAATGTGTTTTTAGATTTGATATCTTGCTCATATCACATCACAAAACTGTTTACTTAGAATCACATCTGTATGAAAACCATATTTAGAACTAGAGTCTACCTAATATAATATATAAAACAGAGAAATAAATAATGGAAGGATATAAATAAATAAAATTAAATGAGAAAGAAAGCTCTGTTACTGTAGGCTAAATAATATCTAGAAGTGGCCTGTCCTTAGGAGCAGATATTCTTTCTTATTTTTTCCCTTTGACTGAGGAAGCCCAGAGAACAGCTTCACCTGGGAGAATGAGCGCAATTACAGGAGCGCAATTACAGGTTTTCCCAGGCAGAGAGGGACAACCTGGTACCGTCCCTGCTACTTAGAACCGGAGGCATAAGTAGATAATTCCTGAAGATGGCTTTGCTATGGCAAAGCTATGGCAGAGCTATGTTTTCGAAGTGCTGAAAATTCTTCCACTGACAATGTATTCTTCCACTTGAGACGTATTATTGAATTTTAGAGCGGGAATTTATCAGGGCTTTGGGGGCCTCCAAAAAAAAAAAACAATTTGTTTAAATGAAACTGCTCCTGGAAAGGGTCATAGCATTATTGGCAGACCTTTGGGCAATTTTCTTTGTAATCTTGTTAGAAAACCTTGCTTTCTGGAGAGGGAAAATAAGATGATCCTCAAAGGAGCTATGGGAAAAGGAATACAGGTGTCTCAACTGGGAAGACATGACAGTAGCAAGGTCTCTGATAAGCCCCTCTGGACCTCTGCATTTTTATGCTATTCGCTCCATTCTGCAGCACGAGGGGTCCCGCTCTGGCTGCCCTTCCCGATCAGGTTGTTGGCAGCCAGCTGTGTGTCTGCACGGAGAATGCCACAGTCACGGCAGGATTGTTCCTGTGTCGAAAAGGCAGACGCAGACTTTGTGGCACGCCATCAGAAGAGAGGGGATTTCCTGACAGAGGTGGAATGCTCAATCAGAAGAGTTTCTGGAAGCTTGCCCTCTGCTGTGAAACCTGCTGAATGGTTTGAGTTTTTCCAAAATTGCTTGAAATGTAGCTGGTAGGAGGCTGTGCGGATCATTCCAATTTTTCTTTCGATTTTGCATTTTGTTGGATGCTTCCCTCAAGTACTTCTGTGTAGTTCAGTCATTAGTCAGAGCTGGAAGGTTTATTATTTATTTTGACAGCCACCAGCCTATTTTGTCAAACAGTCCACATCACTGCTCCATTTGACAGGTGTTACTCTTGAAATCTCTCAGCTTCTTTTCCCCCCTTTGAATGAGGCTTCTAGATCTGCTGCCTGTTTCTTTCCCAAAGGAAGCACAGTATGTTTACTGGTTGATAAAAAGCTTTGTTTTGTTGCTACGCTTCAGTGGCAGATTAAGCAGCCTTTGGTCAAAAACGTTTTCTTGGTTTAATCTAAATTTCTGTGACTGCTTAAGCTGGGATCTAATGGGAGATAAAATAAAAGAATGAAAGAGAAGGTAGTGAACACAATGTGAGTAGAAGCAAGGAAGTACTGCCGCACCACCTAAATGCACACAGTGCAAGGTTAGAAAGGTCAAAACAAGCTTTAATTTTAATGGTGTGAGGTTAGGGTTTAAAAAAAAAAGCTGCTTAATGTGTTCCATACTCTCATAGAAGAAAATGCAAGTGGCTGTGGTGACACAGAGGAAACCACTAGCTTAGATTAGAGAAGTCAGGTAGGTCTTTCTGGAGAAGATGGCACTTGAATTGATTTTTAAAGATGTATGGTAACATAGACAAAAGAAAAGTGGGTGGGAAGGACTGTCTATATTGATGCCAATAAAAAGAGGGTAATGAATTTGACTTTGGATATGCTGCTTATCACACATCATGCAAATATTTGGCAATTCTCTTTTTCTTGCTGTTCATGGCCCAGCACTGTTATCTATTCAGTTCTCCAACTTCCTTTACTGCTCAAATGTCACCTTTTCAGGAAGCCTTCTCTGATCCCCGAATGTAAACACTTCTCTATCAACACATTGTAACTCTTTATTTTTAAATCTTGTTTGATGGTTCTTAATTGAATGTTTTACTACCTGTCAGAAAGAAATAACAACTATTTCTTTAATTACTTATTGTCAGTCTCCTCTCATTTAGCAGTACTGTGCAACGTGCTACCTTAACAATGAGTTTATTAATCATGATTCTGTGGTTCAGGAATTTGAGCAGGGCTCACACAGATGATTTATCTTGTTGTGTTGTGTCATCTGTGTTGGGCCAGCTGGTCTCATTCATTCAAGTGGTGGCTGGTTGCAGGAACAGAAGTGGCCTTACTCACATGTCAGGTACCTTAGTGCCCAGCTCTTGGCTGGGGCACCCTGTCCACAAGAATGCTCTCTCCAGAAGCACAGCCTGGACGTCTCTACCAGGAGCCTCAGGATATCAAAAAAGTGAAAGCAGCAGCTACCTCATCTCATAAAGCCTCAGCTCTGAATTAGTACATCAGCTATACCAATTTTGGTGGTCCAATCCATTCTAACACCAACACAGATGCAAGGGGAGAAGCAACAGATTTCCTTTTTTAACTTGAGGAATTTCGTGGACGTACAAGCTCAGAAGGAAATATTATAGCCCCCTTTCCTTATTATCCATCATATCTTCTAGAATTTGAAGTTGTTGGAATCACCTAGTTGTGTAGAACCAAGAATGTAGTTGCTCAGTTTTTCTCATTATGTCTGCATTGGAACACTATTGAGTACCATACTCATGTCTATAATCCTAATTTTTTTAACTGTAATCTTTTATGTCTATTTGCTTATTAGACATTTCTTCTTATATGACCCAGTATCACTTCAGAAACAACATATAACAAATTAACTCATCTCTCTTCCCAAGATGTTTTTTCTCTTAATTCCCAAAATCCTTGGAAATGGACCATATGCCTCCACACTTTTAGAATCTGGATCCTGATGAAATATGCTGGGTAGCTGACATTAGCATGAATTAAAAAGTTTAAATACCAATGTAGGTTGTGTAAAGGTAAACTTACAGGCTTTATTGAAAATAAAGGAAAGTATTTTTAATAGTTATGTTGTTATTTTGGTATTTTGCATTCTACATTATGCTGTGTTCTGTACAAAGCAAATTCTATTTTAAAAAGAAAAGCATATAAGAAAATAAGGTTAGAGTATAACACTACTGAATTCGAACGTCATAGCAAAGTTTTCACCTATGGAAATCATATGTGTTTAAGTTTTACATTAAAATCTTTATATCTGCTTTTTAAGTCTGTAATATTGCAGTAATTACAATTTTAAGCAAAAACATGTTAGAGACCAAATGCTTTTTCTTCCCTCTCACCAAAATATGGTTATTTGAATTACTCGTAGCAACAATTAATCACTAACTGATTCATCAGCCTACAGCTGGGATTAGAGAGCTGACTTCCTATTTAATTTCTATCCTATGTTCTACTGTGCTCAGCAGGGACTGAGTAATAGCAAACAGATAGCCTTTCCCTACCCTTAGTACCTTTTTTCTAATACCAGCAAAGAAGAAAAATTTGAATATTTTTCCCAACTACATTTTCCCCACACACATTTCTGAAAAGAACTTTAGAATTGCCTGCTCATCCATTCTGAGGTAAGAATAAGGCATTGTAGAAAGATGTTAAAAATTTGGCCAACCATTTATTGCTATTTTTCATTAAATGACGCGTGTTAAAGAAATGCCTATATAACTGACTCTAATGGATAATGATCTTTCTATTTCTTGGATACCTGAATTTTGAACTTCATGTGAATGACATATAAAATGTTGTATTAATGCCCCAAAACAGAGAACAACTACTAGTAAATCTGTTAGTCGGATACTGTACATACTTTTAAACTTTGGAATATGCTGTTTTTCTTGCCACTTCCAATGTGTGAAGTCAAAATCAGTTTAGAGATTTATCTGAGTCGTGCATGAAAATATACCCATCTACACAGCAATAGATTTCCTTCTAGTGTTTTGCTTACCAATATGCTGTATTTTGTAGAATTCAGTGAAAAGATATTGTAACCTATTTAGGTAGCTCCTAGGAAGTGCTAGAACTGTGGCCTGGGAGCAACATGCTCGGCCTCTAGTCCAGAGGAAGACCAAGTTCGCTGAGAACAAGTGCTCTCAATTACACAATTTATAGACTTCAAACTGTCTGCAAATGTTAAAGCATGCCTTGTGTCATTGGGGCATTTTCTCTACCTTTCATTAGTTTATCCACCACTTTAAAATAAACCCCGTTCATGGAAATCAGATGTTCTCTTTAGGACAGTACAGAATTCCCTTCACTACAATCACATTCGTTCATTTACTTAATTATTTTAAAGTCCAGTATCCTTTGAAAATGTTAGCTACACGTTTTTTCCCCTCCAATTGTCCTTAATGTAACTGAAATAATGACTAGTGTGCATTAGTAATATTACACATACCAAAAATTTAGAATGGTCTGAAACTTCCTTCTACCTGTGTGCCAAGTTAGCTTGCCATAGTTTCATGGGGCCTCACAGAAGACACAGCCTCCTGAATCAGACAAAGGACTTCACCCATCACTAGCAGTCATCAGCATTTATGCTGGTGTTCTGCAGGGCAATGCTAAGTGGCCAAGTGGCTGCTCACACTCAGTGGTTTGTATTACAGGAGTGGAATTCCAAACTTAGGAAAACTGAATCTTTTATAATGTGCAGTAAACTACCTAATTTTTGCCCCCAAAAGAAACATTTTTGTCATACTGAACAATAGACATGTAAGACCTATGGAGAATTGTCTTCTAACAATACACACCCCTCAATTTAACACTGTTGTTGTCTGGAAAATATTATTATGAATACAGCAATTTGTCAGCCATGTTGATAAAACTGACTGGTAGATTTTAGGGCTAAATCTGTTCCATTTGTCTTCTACTACATTAGTAAGGTTACCATCAACAGGGCTCTGAGCAGCAGCATGAGGAGTTGTGCAGTAGTAACATCCACCAGCTAAGCAAATCTCATACACAATCTGGACCTCCCTTAGAATTCTAGTTATGCATCTACGTGATTGATCTGGGTAGTTCAATCAACATGCTCGTTTCCACAGTTTGTGGCCCTAAAGGGAGATGTCTTTAATCTGCTGGTCTGTAGTTGACATGGTAGCAGAATAAATAGTTTAGAGTGGGGTGTCCAACCTTTGGCGTCTCTGTGCCACACTGGAAGAACAAGAGTTGTCTTGGGCCACACATTAAGTATATTGTGACACATAATCACCTAAGATTTTCGTAATGTTTTAAGTAAATTTATTATTTTGTATTGGGCTGCATTTACAGCCATCCTGGGCTACACATGGCCCACAGGGCACAGGTTGGACACCCCTGATAGACTATTGGAAACAGCTCAAGAGACAGTAAATATAAATTAAGTTTCATCAAGGAAAGTATTGCTCTACTGAGTAAAACAACCATGTCCATACTCAGTTCTGCATAGTTGGTGCTGTGGTTAAACAGTTGTGTGGTCCAGTGGACATCTCAGGTTCCAGTCCAGACGAGTCATCAGTGAATCAAGGCCAGGCATTTAGGGCAACCTCTGTGAATCAAGGACCCTATTGTGCCAGCAGCTTTGCTTCACTTGGCAGAATAGAGACCAAAGCTTTCTTCAATGAGATGATTACATGTTTTTTTCTTTTCATATAAAGCAAAAATGTTAAGTGGCTCAGACCAGCAGCATTACCGAATATACCATTTTGGCTTGACAAGTGAGGATTTCCAGAATTGTTGAACCCTTTATTAGCCATTGTTAGTCACTGAATCTAAGTCAACTGAAACCCAAATGGTAGTTTTAAGTTGGAAAGTCACAAAGCCTTCAGAGATCAGGTATTCAGTTTTGATTAATGTCTCAAAGAAAGCTGATTGTTGTTTTTTAAGTGGTATACTTACTAACTGTGCCATGGAAGCAACAAGTCCAAAACCCTAAGGGGCATCTCCCTTACCAGAGACTCCAATGAGCAAAATCATCAGTCTCTCTCTCTCTCTCTCTCTCTCTCTCTCTCTCTCTCACACACACACACACACACACACACACATACACACAAACACAGAGCAAATGTTGAAGAAATGTTTTGGGGATGTTTCACACCTTTAAAGCTATCCTAAATTTTTTACAATAAATATCAGAAAATTCATCTCATGTGAACCTAAGAATTTCTTTAGTAGTTGTAAGGATACAAAATAATTCTACTTTTTCAGTAATTATCAAATGGCAAATAGAGTGAACTCTAACTATATTAATAAAAGAGCTCAGAAGATGACTGTAGAGGACAAACGGGAGACTGGTACGTGGCAATATTGAAAGTCACAACATCAGGAGCACTGGATGTCACTAAGCAGATATCAGGCTGAGGAAATCGGCCGGAATGAGAAAGTTTGGCAAACATTTGAAAAAGAAAACAATTTGAGTTAAATTTCTAAATGAAAAGAAACCTAGTCAGTTAAGGTGACGGAGGAAGAGTGAGGGTAAAGAAGTCCCGCTTCACTGAGCAAGATAATAAGTCTGCCCACAGAACTCTGGACCCTGGAATTTTAGAGACTAAAGATTTAAGGTGGCCATAAAAGAATGAATTGTAGTAGTTGACATAGGAAGGATGAATAAGGAGATCCACTGAAGCCTACTCAATGTTAGAAAAACCTGGCAATGTTTCAGAGATGACGGTAGTCCAAACTATATGTAGGAGAAAAAAATTCTCAGAATTCTTCAGTACAGAAGTTATTTAATTCACATGGAGATAAGGTCTTTTGGACAGCCTGGTACTTCACAGGGCATAAAGATATTTTCTAGTGAGAGGTAGCAGATAAAGCCCTCCCAGCACCTGCGTGAAGATATATGCAGCACAAGTTTAGGAATGCCTATTATTATATTATTTTTATTGTGCTGTAAATATTCATAGCATCATACCACCAAAGAAAATTGTGCCAAAGGAGAAATAGAATTCCAGCATCGGTGAGCTTATGGAACAATGCAATGTGCACAAGGAACAGAAGAAGAAATGTAATATACTGACTTTTAATTTTTGTTTGAGCCTGATACTCACAGCTATCTAGAGCTATCTTTGCAGTCTTATTAGTAGAGGAGCAAAATAAATTACATCCATACAGCAGGGAAATACACTACGAGTTCCAAACTCTAGTTTTGGCACTTATTTACTGCATAAATATGGTGAAAATGCAACTATTACCACTTATAATTATGCTTTGCAGTCAGGTTGTTTTTCCTTTTTAAAAATACACATTCAGGGCGCAAGAAACATTGAACAAGGCCAGTTTAACTATTGTCTCAAGAACAAATGAGTTCATATGGTCAAGGGTTTTTACACAGGGTGTACACATAAGATGAGTACTTCTTTTCTGATATTTCTATCCAGGTCTGCCTTGAAACGGAGAGCTAAAAGGGGAAAATGGAAAGTTAATACATCAAGACTTAATCTTCCTCAAATGTCTTTTACATTGCATGCATAATTCCATAATGAAATACATTTCATGTGTGGTTATCTATCTCAGAAGCCACCTACTGCAATTGCCTCTAATCACCCTGCCTGTGCAGCCTCTCTTGCAATGAAATGTAATTTGTATCTGTATTACGGAAGGGATACACATCTGAGTGATAGGTCTGTGGACAGATGGTTGTGTACATGGTCCTGTATGCACAAGGCAGATATGTTTTGAATTGCAACTTAGGAATCCAGTTCCATTGGTAGGTTTGTGGTAGACATAAGCATATAGGGAAATTGATTTAATTCTAAAAATATGGGTTCAGTTTTATTTTACTTTCTACATTTCTAGTGAAACCACTGAAGGATGTTGCATTGTTAAATAAATAATATAACAGATACAATTTATGTAGTGTTTTCTATGTATTGAGCATAAAATAAACATTTATATGCAATTCCTTTTTCAATTCTAACCACAATTCTATGAGACAGATACTATTATCTATTATCTTTATTATACACAAATGAGAAAATTCATATTTAGATGGTTACATAGTTTTACTGAACTCACATGTTATCAGTACTTAGGCCAAGTTCTTTATGACTTTGGAGGTCAAGTTCTTCATTAAAATCTTTGCATAGAAGCATCTAAGCACAATCTAGGATTCTGCAAAGAAATAAATCTAAAATTGATTAGAAAACTAAAGATGAGGCATGCACTTCAATAAACTTAATCTGTTAGAAAGTATTATTTAAAAATGCTTTCTTTTATATTCTCCCATATTGGGAAGTTATCTTTATTAAGAATCCTGGGTCACAGAGTGCAAATCCAGCCTGGAAAAGTGCCCTGCAAATACAAGCTGCTGATTTCAAGTGGGACCTAGCATCAGAGTGGGCAATTCAGAATGGAGCATCACCATTTGCTGAGTCTCATACTCACTCCTGATTGTAACTCCAGTGGTAACTTCAATATCTCAACCTTATAGCTGAGGATTTCAACCACAGCTTTCTATTAAAAAATCAACAAAATACCTTAAAAAGATTTCAAGTTAATTATAGAGTTCATGTTTAGGTATGCCATTGAGTACAAAGTAGCCATACATAGGAATTCAATATATAGTGATGAGAAATAGTGATTTTTAATCTTACGAAAATTTACTCAATAAAATGTTTAATTTATCTATATACATGCAGACAAAAACCAAACAATTTTATGTCTAATTGTGCTTGATTATTTTCCTGTGAAAATAAAAGAAACTCTGACTAAATGTTCACTGAGATAAATTAATTACACTTTGTCTGATGGCTAAAAGACAAAAGTATTAAAAATAAATAGAACTATAATAATTTTTAACAAGGTAAAATATGTAAATTGTCAAATAAAAAACAGAATATGTGTGTGAAGGGTTGAAGAGTAAAAATGTAGAACTTTAGTATGTGTTGAGTTGTTATCAGCTTAAATAGACAGTTATAGTCATGGTTTTTGTAAGCCTCATAATAACCCCAAAGCAAAACCTGTAGTAGATACACAAAAGATAAAGAAAAGGGAATCTAAGCATACAGCTACAGAAAAAATTATCATGTACAAAGGAGGAGAGCAAAAGAAGGAAAAAGATACAAAGGAATTACAAAACAGCCACAAGAACACTAACAGCATGGCAATAGTAAGTCCATCTGTATCAATACTTACTTTAACTGTAAATGGACTAAATTCTCCAATTCTAAGACATATAGAGTGGTGAATGAATTAAAAAAAAACAAT
>PVKM010029803.1:0-17591 GCA_004027735.1 Carollia perspicillata | reverse complement strand
GGGTTAGTTTTATGGTTAGTTTTAGGATTAGGGTTAGGGATAGGGTTACGTTTAGTGTTAAGGTTACGGTATTGTTTAGGGCTAAATCTAGGGCTTCGGTTACAGTTAGGGTTAGTGGGAGGGTTACAGTTAGGGGTAGAGTTACGGTTATGTAAGGGTTAGGTTTAGGGTTAGGGTTAGGGTTAGGGTTAGTTTTAGGGTTAGCGTTAGGGATAGGGTAACGTTTAGTTTTAGGGTTATGGTATTGTTTAGGGCTAAATATCGGGCTTTGGTTTGCGTTAGAGTTAGGGTTAGGGTTAGTATTAGGGTTAGGATTACGGTTAAGGTTAAGGTTACGTTTAGTGTTAGGGTTAGGATATTGTTTAGGGCTATAAATAGGGCTTCGATTAGCGTTAGGTTTAGGGTTAGGGTTACGGTTAGGGTTAGAGTTACGGTTATGTAAGAATTAGGTTTAAGGTTATGGTTAGTTTTTGGGATAGGGTTAGGGTTAGGGTTAGGGTTAGGGTTACGTTTAGTGTTAAGGTTACTGTATTGTTTAGGGCTAAGTCTAGGGCTTCGGTTAGCGTTAGGGTTAGGGTTAGGTTTATGGTCATGGTTAGAGTTACGGTTTTGTAAGTGTTAGTGTTAGGGTTAGTGTTAGGGTTAGGTTTATTTTTAGGGATAGGGTTAGGGTTAGGGTTACGTTTAGTTTTAGGGTTATGGTATTTTTTAGGGCTAAATCTAGGGTTTCAGTTAGCGTTAGGGTTACGGTTTGGGTTACTGTTAGGGTTAGAGTTATTTTTATGTAAGCGTTAGGGTTAGGGTTAGTTTTAGGGTTAGGGTTTGGGTTAGGGTTAGGGTTAGTTTTAGGGTTAGGGTTAGGTTTACGTTTAGAGTGAGGGTTTCAGTATTGTTTAGGGCTAAATCTAGGGCTTCAGTTATTGTTAGGGTTAGGGTTAGGGTTTCGGTTAAAGTTACAGTTACGGATATGTAAGAGTTAGGGTAAGGGTTAGGGTTAGGTTTAGTTTTAGGGTTAGGGTTAGGTTTAGGGTTAGTGTTACGTTTAGTGTTAGGGTTACAGTATTGTTTGGGGCTAAATAAAGGGCTTTGTTTAGCGTTAAGCTTAGGGTTAGAGTTACGGTTAAGGTTGGAGTTACGGTTATATAAGTGTTAGGGTTAGGGTTAGGGTTACGGTTAGGTTTAGAGTTACGGTTATGTAAGGGTTAGAGTTAGAGTTAGGGTTAGGGTTATTTTAGGGTTAGGGGTAGGGGTAGAGATAGGGTTACATTTAGTGTTAGGGTTTCGGTATTGTTTAAGGCTAAATCTAGGGCTTCGGTTAGCTTTAGGGGTAGGGTTAGGGTTACGGTTAGGGTTACAGTTAGAGTTAAAGTTAAGGTTATGTAAGGGTTAGGGTTAGGGTTAGTTTTAAGGTTAGGGTTAGGGTTAGGGTTAGTTTTAGGGTTAGGGTTAGGTTTATGGTTAGTTTTAGGGTTAGGGTTAGGGTTATGTTTAGTGTTAGGGTTTCAGTATTGTTTAGGGCTAAATCTAGGTGTTTGGTTATTGTTAGAGTTAGGGTTAGGGTTACGGTTAGGGTTACATTTACGGATATGTAAGATTTAGGGTAAGGGTTAGGTTTATGTTTAGTTTTACAGTTCCGGTTAGGTTTAGTGTTAGGGTTACATTTAGTGTTAGGGTTACAGCATTGTTTAGGGCTAAATAAAGGGCTTTGGTTAGCGTTAAGGTTAGGGTTAGTGTTAAGGTTAGGGTTGGAGTACAGTTATATAAGTGTAAGGGTTAGGGTTAGGGTTACGGTTAGGGTTAGAGTTACAGTTATGTAAGGGTTAGAGTTAGAGTTAGGGTTAGTTTTAGGGTTAGGGTTAGGGATAGGATAGGGATACTTTTAGAGTTAGGGTTATGGCAATGTTTAGGGGTAAATCTAGGGCTTCTGGTAGCGTTAGGGTTAGTTATAGGGTTACGGTTAGGGTTAGAGTTATGGTTATGTAAGGGTTAGCTTTAGGGTTAGGTTTAGGGTTAGGGTAAGGGGTAGAGTTAGGGTTACATTAAGTGTTAGGGTTACGGTGTTGTTTAGGGCTAAATCTAGGGCTTCGGTTAGCTTTAGGGTTAGGGTTAGGGTTACGGTTAGGGTTACGGTTAGAGTTAAAGTTACGGTTAAATAAGGGTTAGGGTTATGGTTAGTTTCAGGGTTAGGGTTAGGGTTAGGCTTAGTTTTAGGGGTAGTTTTAGGGTTAGGGTTAGGGTTATGGCTAGTTTTAGAGTTAGGGTTAGGGTTAGGCTTACGTTTAGTGTTAGGGTTTCAGTACTGTTTAGGGCTAACTCTAGGGCTTCGGTTAGCATTGGGGTTAGGGTTAGGTTTATGGTCAGGGTTAGAGTTACGGTTATGTAAGGGTTAGGGTTAGGGTTAGGGTATTGTTTAGGGCTAAATCTAGGGATTCAGTTATCATTAGGGTTTGGGTTTGGATTACGGTTAGGGTTAGAGTTATGGTTATGTAAGGGTTAGGGTTAGGGTTAGGTTTAGGGTTAGGGTTACGTTTAGTGTTAGCGTTACGGTATTGTTTAGGGCTAACTAAAAGGCTTTGGTTAGCATTAAGGTTATGGCTAGGATTACAGTTAGGGTTGGAGTTATGTTATATAAGTGTTAGGGTTAGGGTTACAGTTAAGGTAAGAGTTACGGTTATGTAAGGGTTAGGGTTGGGTTAGTGTTAGGGTTAGGGTTAAGGTTGCGTTTAGTGTTAGGTTTACGGTATTGTTTAGGGCTAAATCTAGGGCTTCGGTTAGCGTAAGGGTTAGGGTTAGTGTTAGTTTAAGGGTTAGGGTTAGGGTTAGTGTTATGGTTAGTGTTACGGTTAGTGTTAGGGTTACGGTATTGTTTAGGGCTAAATCTAGGGCTTCGGTTAGCGTAAGGGTTAGGGTTAGGGTTAGTTTAAGGGTTAAGGTTAGGGTTAGGGTTATGGTTAGTGTTACGTTTAGTGTTATGGTTACGGTATTGTTTAGGGCTATATCTGAGGCTTCGGTTAGCGTTAGGGTTAGGGTGACGGTAAGGGTTAGCATTACGCTTACATAAGTGTTAGGGTTTGGTTTAGTGTTAGAGTAACTTTCAGGGTTAGGGTTAGGGCTAGGGTTAGGTTTAGTTTTAGGGTTATTATTAGAGTTCGGGTTAGGTTTATAGTTAGGTTTACGGTAATGGTTAAGGCTAAATCTAGGGCTTCGTTTAGCGTTAGGGTTAGGGTTAGGTTTACGGTTAGGGTTAGAATTACAGTTAAGTAAGGGTTAGGGTTACCGTTAGGGATAGGGTTAGTTTTAGGGTTAGGGTTAGGGTTAGGGCTAGGGTTAGGTTTACTTTTAGTGTTAGGGGTACGGTATTGTTTAGGGCTAAATCTAGGGCTTCGGGAGGCGTTAGGGTTAGAATTAGGGTTGCGCTTAAAGTTACAGTTAGGGTTAAAGTTACTGTTATGTAAGGGTTAGGGTTAGAGTTAAAGTTAGGGGTAGTTTTAGTGTTAGGGTTAGGGTTAGGGTTAGGGTATCGTTTAGGGTTATGTTTACGGTATTGTTTAGAGCCAAATCTAGGGTTTCGGTTAACGAAGGGTTAGGGTTAGTGTTACGGTTAGGGTTAGATTTACAGTTATGTGAGGGTTAGGGTTAGTTTTTGGGTGGGTTAGGGATACGATACGGTACGTTTAGAGTTAGAGTTGCGGTATAGTTTAGGGCTAAATCGAGGGCTTCGGGGAGCGTTAGGGTAGTGTTAGGGTTACGGTCAGTGTTAGAGTTACGGATAGGTAAGGGTTAGGTTTAGGGTTAGCGTTAGGGTTAGGGTTAATGGTAGGGTTAGGGTTACATTAAGTGCTGGGTTACGGTATTGTTTAGGTCTAAATATAGGGCTTCGGTTAAATTTAGGGGTAGGGTTAGTGTTTCGGTTAGGGTTATGGTTAGAGTTAATGTTACGGTTATGTAAGGGTTAGGGTTAGGGTTAGTTTTAGGGTTAGGGTTAGGGTTAGGGTTAGTTTTAGTGTTAGTTTTAGAGTTAGGGTTAGGGTTATGGTTAGTTTTAGGTTTAGGGTTAGGGTTAATTTTAGGGTTAGAGTTAGGTTTAGGGTTAGGGTTACATTTAGTGTTAGGGTTACGGTATTGTTTAGGGCTAAATAAAGGGCTTCGGTTACCTTTAGGGTTGGGTTACGTTTACGGTTAGGGTTATGGTTAGGGTTAAAGTTACGGTTATGTAAGGGTTAGGGTTAGGGTTATGGTTAGGGTTAGTTTCAGGGTTAGGGTTAAGGTCAGGGTTAGTTTTAGGGTTGCTTTTAGGGTTAGGGTTAGTGTTAGGTTTAGTTTTAGGGTAGGGTTAGGGTTACGTTTAATGTTAGGTTTTCAGTATTGTTTAGGGCTAAATCTAGGGATTCGGTTATCATTAGGGTTAGGGTAAGAGTTACAATTAGGGTTACAGTTACGGATATGTAAGGGTTAGGGTAAGGGTTAGGGTTAGGTTTATTTTTAATGTTAGTTTTAGGTTTAGGGTTAGGGTAACGTTTAGTTTTAGGGTTACGGCATTGTTTAGGGCTAAATAAAGGGCTTCAGTTAGTGTTAAGGTTAGGGTTAGGGTTACGGTTAGGTTTGGAGTTATGGTTATGTAAGTATTAGGGTTAGGGTTAGGGTTACGGTTAGGGTTAGAGTTACGGTTATGTAAGGTTTAGGGTTAGGGTTAGGGTTAGGGTTAGTTTTAGGGTTACATTTAGTGTTAGGGTTACGGTATTGTTTAGGGCTAAATCTAGGGCTTCGGTTAGCATTAGGGTTACGGTTGGGGTTAGGGTTAGTGTTTTAGTACGGGTATTTAGGGGTTAGGGTTAGCGTTAGGGATAGGGTCAGGTTTAGGGTTACGGTTACGGTTACGGTTAGGGTTAGGGTTACGTTTAGTGTTAGGGTTATGGTATTGTTTAGGACTAAATCTTGGGCTTTGTGTAGCTTTTGGGTTAGAGTTAGGATTACGGTCATGGTTACAGGTAGGGTTAAAGTAACGGTTATGTAAGGGTTATGTTTAGAGTTATGTTTAGGGTTACTTTTAGGGTAAGGGCTAGGGTTAGGATTAGTGTGATGTTTAGTATTATGGTTACGGTATTATTTAGGGCTAAATCTAGGGCTGCAATTAACGTAAGGGTTAGGGTTAGGGTTACCTTTTAGGTTTAGAGTTACGGTTATTTAAGGGTTAGGTTTAGATTTAGGGTTAATGTAGGTTTTAGGGCTAGGGTTAGGGTTAGGGTTACGGTTAGGATTATATTTAGTGTTAAGGTTACGGTATTGTTTAGGGGTAAATCTAGGGCTTTGGTTACAGTTACGTTTAGGGTTAGTGTTACAGTTAGGGGTAGAGTAATGGTTATGTAAGGGTTAGGTTTATGGTTAAGGTTAGGGTTAGGGTTAGATTTAGGGTTAGGGTTAGTTTTAGGGTTAGGGTTAGGGTTAGGGTTCGGGTTACGTTTAGTGTTAGGGTTAGGGTATTGTTTAGGGCGCTAAATAGGGCTTAGATTTGCGTTACGTTTAGGGTTAGGGTTACGTTAAGGTTAGAGTTAGGGTTAGTTTTTGGTTTAGGTTTAGGGTTAGTGTTAGGGTTATGTTTAGTGTTAAGGTTACAGTATTGTTTAGGGCTAACTCTAGGGCTTCGGTTAGCGTTACCGTTAAGGTTAGGTTTATGGTCAGGGTTAGGGTTACGGTTATGTAAGGGTTTGTGTTAGGGTTAGGGTTAGGGTTAGTTTTAGGGATATGGTTAGGGTTAGGGTTACGTTTAGTGTTAGGGTTATGGTATTGTTTAGGGCTTAATCTAGGGCTTCAGTTAGCGTTAGGGTTAGGGTTTGGGTTACGGTTAGGGTTAGAGTTATGTTTATGTAAGGGTTAGGATTAGGCTTAGTTTCAGGGTTCGGGTTAGGGTTAGGATTAGGGTTACGTTTAGTGTTATGGTTACGGTATTTTTTATGGCTAAATCCAGGGCTTCAGTTAGCATTAGTGTTAGGTTTAGTGTTATGGTTAGGGTTGCGGTTAGGTTAGAGTTACGGTTTTTAACAGTTAGGGTTAGGGTTAGGGTTAGGGTTAGTTTTAGGGTTAGGGTTAGGGTTTAGTTTAGGGTTGTGGTTAGTGTTAGAGTTATGGATATGTAAGGGTTAGTGTTAGCGTTAGGGTTAGAGTTAGGTTTAGGATTAGGGTTACATTAAGTATTAGGTTTACGGAATTGTTTAGGGATAAATCTTGGGCTTAGGTTAGTGTTAGTGTTAGGGTTAAAGTTAGTTTAAGTTTAGGGTTAGGTTTAGGGTTAGGGTTAGGCTTAGAGTTATGGTTATGTAAGGGTTAGAGCTAGGGTTAGTGTTAGGGTTAGGGTTAGTTTTGGGGTTAGGGTTAGTGTTAGGATTAGGGTTACGTTAAGTGTTAGGGTTACGGTATGGTTTAAGGCTAAATCTCGGGCTTCGGTTAGCGTTAGGGTTAGGGTTAGTGTTAGTTTTGGGGTTAGGATTAGGATTAAGGTTAGGGTTAGGTTTAGTGTTAAGGTTAGGGTATTGTTTAGGGCTATAAATAGGGGTTCGGTTAGCGTTAGGGTTAGGGTTACTGTTAGTTTTGGGGTTAGGTTTAGGGTTAGAGTTAGGGTTACGTTTAGAGTTAGGGTTACGGTATTATTTAGGGCTAAACCTAGGGCTTCAGTTAGCGTAAGGGTTTGGGTTAGGGTTACACTTAGGGTTGGAGTTACGGTAATGTAAGTGTTAGGGTTATGGTTAGTATTATGGTTAGGGGTAGAGTTACGGTTATGTAAAAGTTAGGGTAAGGGTTAGGATTAGCGTTAGGGTTAATTTTAGGGTTAGGGTTAGGGTTAGGTTTAGGGTTAGGGTTACATTTTGTGTTAGGATTACGGTATTGTTTAGGGCTAAATCTAGGGCTTTAGTTAGCATTAGGGTTAGGGTTAGGGTTACGGTTAGGGTTAGAGTTACGTTTTGTAAGGGTTAGTGTTAGGTTAAGGGTTAGGGTAACTTTTACGGTTAAGGTTAGGGCTAGGGTTTCGGTTAGTTTTAGGGTTACGTTTAGTGTTAGGGTTACGGTATTGTTTAGGGCTAAACCTAGGGCTTCGGTTACCGTAAGGGTTTGTGTTAGGGTTAAAGTTAGGGTTGGAGTTACAGTTATGTAAGTGTTAGGGTTATGGATAGGGTTATGGTTAGGGTTAGGGTTACGGTTACGGTTATGTAAGGGTTAGGTTTAGGGTTAGGGTTAGTTTTAGAATTAGGTTTAGGGTTAGTGTTAGGGTTAGGTCTACATTTAGTGTTAGGGTTACGGTATTTTTAGTGCTAAATCTAGGGCTTTGGTTAGCATTAGGGTTACGGTTAGGGTTACGGTAAAGCTTAAAATTACGCTTATGTAAGGGTTAGGATTAGGTTTAGAGTTAGGGTAAGTTTTAGGGTTAGGGTTAGGGCTAGGGTTAGGGTTAGTTTTACGGTTATGGTTAGGGTTTGGTTTACGTTTAGAGTTAGGATTACGGTAATGTTTAGGGCTAAATCTAGGGCTTCGTTTATCATTAGGGTTATTGTTTGGGTTACGGTTAGGGTTAAAGTTATGGTTATGTAAGGGTTAGGGTTAGGGTTAGTTTTAGGGTTTGGGTTAGGGTTAGGGTTACGTTTACTGTTATGGTTATGGTATTGCTTATGGCTAAATCTCAGGCTTCGGTTACCGTTAGGGTTAGGGTTAGGATTAGTTTTAGGGTTAGGATTAGGGTTAAGGTTAGGGTTACGTTTATTGTTAGAGTTAGGGTATTTTTTAGGGCTATAAATAGGGCTTCGGTTAGTGTTAAGTTTAGGGTTAGCGTTACGGTTAGGGTTAGAGTTTCGGTTATGTAAGGATTAGGGTTAGGGTTGGGGTTAGTTTTTGGGTTAGGGTTAGGGTTAGGGTTACGTTTAGTGTTAAGGTTACAGTATTGTTTAGGGCTAACTCTAGGGATTCGGTTAGCGTTAGGGTTAGGGTTAGGTTTATGGTCAGGGTTAGAGTTATGGTTATGTAAGGGTTATGGTTAGGGTTATGGTTAGGGTTAGGGTTAGGGTTAGATTTGAGGTAGTTTTACGGATAGGGTTAGGGTTAGGATTACGTTTAGTGTTAGGGTTATGGTATTGTGTAGGGCTAAATCTAGGGCTTCAGTTAGCATTAGGGTTAGGGTTTGGATTATGTTTAGTGTTAGAGTTATGGTTATGTGAGGGTTAGGGTTAGGCTTAGTTATAGGGTTAGGGTTATGGTTAGGGTTAGGGATACGTTTAGTGTTAGGGTTACGGTATTTTTTAGGGCTAAATCTAGGGCTTTGGTTAGCATAAGGGTTTGGGTTAGGGTTACAATTAAGATTGGAGTTACGTTATTGTAAGTGTTAGGGTTATGGTTTCGATTATGGTTAGGGTTAGAGTTATGGTTATGTAATGGATATGGTTAGGGTTAGGGTTAGGGTTATGGTTAAGGTTACTTATAAGGTTAGCGTTAGGGTTAGGGTTAGGGTTAGGGTTACGTTTAGTGTTAGGGTTACAATATTGTTTAGGGCTAAATCTAGGGCTTCCTGTAGCATAAGGTTTAGGGTTAGGGTTTCGGTTAGGGTTAGAGTTATGGTTGTAAGGGTTAGGGTTAGGGTTAGTTTTAAGGTTAGGGTTAATGTTAGGGTTAGGGTTATGTTTAGTGTTATGGTTACGGTATTATTTAGGGATAAATCTAGGGCTTCGGTTAGTGTTGGGTTTAGTATTAGGGTTACGGTTAGGGTTAGAGTTACAGTTACGTAAGAATTGTGGGTAGGATTAGGTTTAGGTTTAGTTTTAGGGTTAGGGTTAGGTTTAATGTAAGGTTACATTTAGTGTTAGGGTTACGGTATTGTTTAGGACTAAATCTACGGCTAGGTTAGCGTTACAGTTAGGGTAAGAGTTACGTTTAGGGTTAGAGTTACGGTTATGTAAGGGTTCGGGTTAGGTTTAAGGTTAGGATAACTTTTAGGGTTAGTGTTAGTGCTAGGGTTAGGGTTAGTTTTAGCGTTAGGGTTAGGGTTCGGGTTATGTTTATTGTTAGGGTTACGGTATTGTTTAGAACTAACTCTAGGGCTTCATTAGAGTTAGGGTTAGGATTAGGGTTACGGTTAGGGTTAGAGTTATGGTTATGTAAGGGTTAGGGTTAGGGTTAGTTTTAGGGTTAGGGTTAGGGTTATGGTTACGTGTAGAGTTAGGTTTACGGTATTCTTTAGGGCTAAATCTAGGGCTTTGGTTAGCGTTAGGGTTAGGGTTAGGGTTATGGTTAGGGTTAGAGTTACGGTTACGTAAGTGTTAGGTTTACGTTTAAGGTTAGGGTAACTTTTAAGGTTAGGGTTAGTGCTAGTGTTAGGGTTAGTTTTAGCCTTAGAGTTAGGGTTCGGGTTACGTTTAGAGTTAGGGTTATGGTATTGTGTAGGGCTAAATCTAGGGCTTCATTTATCGTTAGGGTTATGGTTAGGTTTACGGTTAGGGTTAGAGTTATGATTATGTAAGGGTTTGGGTTAGCTTTAGGGATAGGGGTAGTTTTAGAGTTACAGTTAGGATTAGGGTTAGGTTTACGTTTAGTGTTATGGTTACGGTATTCTTTAGGGCTAAATCTAGGTCTTCTGGTAGGGTTAGGGTTAGAGTTAGGGTTAGTTTTAGGTTTAGGGTTAGGGTTAGGTTTAGGGTTAGAGTTAGGGTAACGTTTAGTGTTAGGGATACGGAATTGTTTAGGGCTAAATATAGGGCTTTGGTTAGCTTTAGGGTTAGGGTTAGGTTTACGGTTCGGGTTAGAGTTACAGTTATGTAAGGGTTAGGGTTAGGTTTAGGGTTAGGTTAACTTTTAGGGTTAAGGTTAGGGCTAGTGTTTCTGTTAGTTTTAGGGTTACATTTAGTGTTAAGGTTACGGTATTGTTTAGGGCTAAATCTAGGGCTTTGTTTACCATAAGGGTTTGTGTTATAGTTACAGTTAGGGTTGGAGTTACGGTTATGTAACTGTTAGGGTTATGGTTAGGGTTATGGTTAGGCTTAGAGTTACGGTTATGTAAGGGTTAGGGTTAGGGTTAGTTTTAGTGTTAGGGTTAAGGTTAGGGTTAGCGTTAGTGTTAGAGTTAGGGTTACGTTTAGTGTTAGGGGTACGGTATTGTTTAGGGCTAAATCTAGGGCTTCGTTTAGCGTTAGGGTTATGGTTAGGTTTACGGTAAAGTTAGAATTACGCTTATGTAAGTGTTAGGATTAGGTTTAGAGTTAGGGTAAGTTTTAGGTTTAGGGTTAGGGGTAGGGGTAGGGTTCGTTTTAGGGTTATGGTTAGGGTTCGGGTTACGTTTAGAGTTAGAATTACGGTAATGTTTAGGGCTAAATCTAGAGCCTCGTTTAGCATTAGGGTTAAGTTTTGGGTTACGGTTAGGGTTAGAGTAATCGTTATGTAAGGGTTAGGGTTAGGGTTAGTTTTAGGGTTAGCGTTAGGGTTAGGGTTGGGGTTACGGTTAGGGTTACAGTTACAGTTATGTAACGGTTAGGGTCAGGGTTAGGGTTAGGCTTAGTTTTAGGGTTAGGGTTAGGGTTTGGGTTAGGGTTACGTTTAGTGTTAGCGTTACGGTATTGTATAGGGTTAAATCTCGGGCTTCGGTTAGCATTAGGGTTAGGGTTAGGGTTAGTTTTAGGGTTAGGATTAGGGTTAAGGTCAGGATTATGTTTAGTGTTAGGGTTAGGGTATTGTTTAGGGCTAAAATAGGGCTTCGGTTAGCGTTAGGTTTAGGGTTAGAGTTAGGGTAGGGTTAGATTTACGGTTATGTAAGGATTAGGGTTAGGGTTAGGGTTAGTTTTTGGGTTAGGGTTAGGTTTAGGGTTAGGGTTAGCGTTATGTTTAGTGTTAAGGTTACAGTATTGTTTAGGGCTAACTCTAGGAATTCGTTTAACGTTAGGGTTAGGGTTAGGTTTATGGTCATGGTTAGAGTTACGGTTATGTAAGGGTTAGGGTTAGGGTTAGGGTTAGGGTTTGGGTTAGGGTTAGGGTTAGGGTTAGTTTAGGGATAGGGTTAGGATTAGGGTTACGTTGGGTGTTAGGGTTATGGTATTGTTTAGGACTAAATCTAGGGCTTCAGTTAGCATTAGGGTTAGGGTTTGGATTACGGTTGAGGTTAGGGTTATGGTTATGTAAGGGTTAGGGTTAGGGTTAGTTTTACGTTTAGGGTTAGGGTTAGGTTCAGGGTTAGGTTGAGTGTTAGGGTTACGGTATTATTTACGGCTAAATCTAGGGCTTCGGTTAGCGTAAGGTTTTGGTTTAGGGTTACAGTTAGGGTTGGAGTTACAGTTATGTAAGTGTTAGGGTTATGGTTAGGGTTATGGTTAGGGTTAGCGTTACGGTTATGTAAGGGATAGGGATAGGGTTAGGGTTAGGGTTATGGTTAGGGTTAGTTTTAGGTGTAGGGTAGGGTTAGGGTTAGTGTTAGGGTTACGTTTAGTGTTAGGGTTACAATATTGTTTAGGGCTAAATCTAGGGCTTCCTGTAGCATAAGGTTTAGGGTTAGGGTTACAGTTATGGTTAGAGTTATGGTATGTAAGGGTTAGGGTTAGGGTTAGTTTTAAGGTTAGGGTTAATATTAGCGTTAGGGTTATGTTTAGTATATGGTTACGGTATTGTTTAGGGCTAAATCTAGGGCTTCGGTTAGCGTTAGGGTTAGTGTTAGGCTTACGGTCAGGGTTACAGTTACGGTTACGTAAGGGTTAGGGTTAAAATTAGGTTTAGGTTTCGTTTTAGGTTTAGGGTTTGGTTTAGAGTTAGGGTTACGTTTAGTGTTAGGATTACGGTATTGTTTAGGGCTAAATCTACGGCTTTGGTTGTCGTTAGGGTTAGGCTTAGGGTTACTGTTAGAGTTAGAGTTACAGTTACGTAAGGGTTGAGGTTAGGTTTAGGGTTAGGGCAACTTTTAGGATTAGGGTTAGTGCTAGGGTTATGGTGAGTTTTAGGGTTAAGATTACAGTTAGGTTTACGTTTAGAGTTAGGTTTACGATATTGTTGAGGGCTAAAACTATGGCATGGGTTAGCGTTAGGGTTGCGGTTAGGGTTACGGTTAGGGTTACAGTTACGGTTATGTAAGTGTTATTGTTAGGGTTAGGGTTAGTTTTAGGGTTAGGGTTATGGTTGTGGTTAGGGTTAGGGTTACAATTAGTGTTAGCGTTACGGCAATGTTTACGGCTAAATCTAGGGCTTCGGTTAGCGTTAGGGTTAAGGTCAGTGTTACGGTTAGGGTTAGAGTTACGGTTATGTAAGTGTTAAGGTTAGGGTTAAGGTTAGGGTTAGTTTTACGTTAAGGGTAAGGTTAGGGTTACGTTAAGTGTTAGGGTTACGGTATTGTTTAGGGCTAAATCTAGGGCTTTGGCTAGCTTTAGGGTTAAGGTTAGAGATACGGTTACAGTTTGAGTTACGGTTATGTAAGGGTTAGGGTTAGCGTTAGGGTTAGGGTTAGTTTTAGGGTTAGGTATAGGGTTAGGGTTACATTTATTGTTAGGGTAATGGTATTGTTTAGAACTAAATCAAGGGCTTTCTTAGAGTTACGGTTAGGGTTTGGGTTATGGTTAGGGTTTGAGTTATGGTTATGTCAGGGTTATGGTTAGGGTTAGTTTTAGAGTTAGGTATAGGGTTTGGGTTACGTGTAGAGTTAGGGTTACGGTATTGTTTACGCCTAAATCTAGGGCTTCTGTTAGCTTTAGGGGTAGGGTTAGGGTTACGGTTAGGGTGACAGTTAGAGTTAAAGTTACGGTTATGTATGGGTTAGGGTTAGGGTTAGGGTTAGTTTTAGGGTTAGGGATAGGGTTAGGGTTAGTTTTAGGGTTAGGGTTAGGTTTATGGTTTGTTTTAGGGTTAGGGTTAAGGTACGTTTAGTGTTAGGGTTTCAGTATCGTTTAGGGCTAAGTACAGTTCTTCAGTTATTGTTAGGGTTAGGGTTAGGGTTACAGTTACAGATATGTAAGAGTTAGGGAAAGGGTTAGGGTTAGGGTTAGTTTTAGCATTAGGTGTACGTTTAGGGTTAGGGTTACATTTAGTGTTAGGGTTATAGTATTGTTTAGGGCTATAATAAAGGGCTTTGGTTAGCATTAAGATTAGGGTTACAGTTACGGTTATGCTTGTAGTTACGGTTATATAAGTGTTAGGGTTAGGGTTAGGGTTACGGTTAGGGTTAGAGTTACGGTTATGTAAGGGTAAGGGTTAGAGTTAGGGTTAGGGTTAGCTTTAGGGTTAGGGTTAGAGATAGGATAGATATACTTTTATAGTTAGGGTTACGGTATTGTTTAGGGCTAAATCTAGGGCTTCGGGTATCGTTAGGGTTTGTGTTAGGGTTCCGGTTGTGGTTAGGGTTATGGTTAGCGTTTCGGTTAGGGTTAAAGTTAAGGTTATGTAAGGGTTAGGGTTAGGGTTAGGGTTAGTTATAGGGTTAGGGTTAGGGTTAGGGTTAGGGTTAGGGTTAGTTTTAGGGTTAGTTTTAGTATTAGGGTTAGGGTTAGTTTTAGGGTTAGCGGTATGGTTATGTTTAGTATAGGGTTTCGGTATTGTTTAGTTCTAAATCTAGGGCCTCGGTTATCGTTAGGGTTACGGTTAGGGTTTCGGTTTGGGTTACAGTTACGGGTATGTAAGGGTTAGGGTAAGGGTTAGGGTTAGGGTTAGTTTTAGGGTTAGGGTTTGGTTTAGGGGTAAGGTTACGTTTAGTGTTAGGGTTATGGTATTGTTTAGTGCTAAATAAAGGGCTTCGGTTAGCATTAAGGTTAGGGTTAGGGTTACGGTTAGGGTTGGAGTTACGGTTATTTAAGTGTTAGGGTTAGGGTACTGTTATGGTTAGTTTTAGGGTTAGGGTTAGGTTTAGGGTTAGGGTTAGTGTTACGATTAGTTTTAGGGTTACGGTTATGTTTAGGGCTAAATCTAGGACTTCGGTTAGCATTGGGATTAGGGATAGGCTTACAGTTAGGGTTAGAGTTATGGTTAAGTAAGGGTGATGGTTAGGCTTAGGGTTAGGGTTACTTTAGGGTTAGGGTTACGGCTAGGGTTGGGGTTAGTTTTAGGGTTAGCGTTAGGGTTAGGATTAAGTTTAGAGTTAGGGTTACGGTATTGTTTAGGACTAAATCTAGGGCTTCGGTTAGTGTTAGGGGTAGGGTTAGGGTTACGGTTAGGGTTAGAGTACGGTTATGTAAGGGATAGGGTTAGCATTAGGGATAGGGTCAGTTCTAGGGTTACGTTTACGTTTAGGGTTAGGATTACATTTAGGGTTAGAGTTACGGTTATGTAAGGGTTAGGTTTAGAGTTAGGGTTAGTGTAGGTTTTATTGTTAGGGTTACCGTTACCATTAGGTTTAGGGGTAGGGTTAGGGTTACGTTAAGTGTTAGGGGTATGGTATTTTTTAGGCCTAAATCTAGGTCTTCGGTTAGCGTTAGTATTAGGGTTAGGGTTAGTTTAAGCATTAGGGTTAGGGTTACGTTTAGTGTTATCGTTACGGTATTGTTTAGGACTAAATCTAGGGCTTTCGCTAACGTTAGGGTTAGGGTAGGGTTACCGTTAGGGTTAGAGTTACGGTTATGTAAGAGTTTGGGGTAGGTTTAGGGTTAGGGTAAATTTTAGGGTTAGGGTTAGGGCTAGGGTTTGGGTTAGTTTTAGGGTTACGTTTAGTGTTAGGTTTACGGTATTATTTAGGGCTAAATCTAGGGCTTTGGTTACCGTAAGGGTTCGTGTTAGGGTTACAGTTAGGGTTGGAGTTACAGTTATGTACTTCTTAGGGTTATGGTTAGGGTGTTAGTTAAGGTTATGTAAGGGTTAGGGTTAGGGTTAGGGTTAGGGTTACGGTTTCGTTTAGTGTTAGGGTTACGGTATTGTTTAGGGCTAAATCTAGGGCTTCGGTTAGCATTAGGGTTAGGGTTAGTGTTATGGTAAGTGTTAGAATTACGCTTACGTAAGGGTTAGGGTTAGGTTTAGAGTTAGGGTAACTTTTAGGGTTAGGGTTAGGGGTAGGGATAGGGTTACGTTTAGTGTTAGGGTTACGGTATTGTTTAGGGCTAAATCTAGGGCTTCGGTTAGCTTTAGGGGTAGGGTTAGGGTTAGGGTTATTGTTACAGTTAGAGTTAAAGTTAAGGTTATGTAAGGGTTAATGTTAGGGTTAGTTTTAGGGTTAGGGTTATGGTTAGGGTTAGGGTTAGCTTTAGGCTTAGGGTTAGGTTTATAGTTAGTTTTAGGGTTAGGGTTAGGGTTATGTTTAGTGTTAGGGTTTCAGTATTGTTTAGGGCTAAACCTAGGGGTTCGGTTATTGATAGGGTTAAGGTTACGTTTAGTTTCAGGGTTACAGAATTGTTTTGGGCTAAATAAAGGGCTTTGGTTAGCTTTAAGTTTAGGGTTAGGGTTACGGTTAGGGTTGGAGTATGGTTATATAAGTGTTAGGGTTAGGGTTGGGGTTACGGTTAGGGTTATAGTACGGTTATGTAAGGGTTAGGGGTAGAGTAAGTGTTAGGGTTAGTTTTAGGGTTAGGGTTAGGGATAGGATAGGGATAGTTTTAGAGTTAGGGTTATGGTATTGTTTAGGGCTAAATCTAGGGCTTCAGGTAGCGTTAGGGTTAGTGTTAGGGTTACGGTTAGGTTTAGACTTATGGTTATGTAAGGGTTAGCTTTAGGGTTAGGTTTAGGGTTAGGGTTAGGGGTAGAGTTAGGGTTACATTGTGTGTTAGGTTTACGGTGTTGTTTAGGGCTAAATCTAGGGCGTCGGTTAGCTTTAGGGTTAGGGTTAGGGTTAAGGTTAGGGTTACGGTTAGATTTAAAGTTACGGTTAAGTAAGGGTAGGGTCATGGTTAGTTTCAGGGTTAGGGTTAGGGTTAGGGTTAGTTTTAGGGGTCGTGTTAGGGTTAGGGTTAGTGTTATGGGTAGTTTTAGAGTTAGGGTTAGGGTTCGGGTTACGTTTAGTGTTAGGATTACAGTACTGTTTAGGGCTAACTCTAGGGATTCGGTTGGCATTGGGGTTAGGGTTAGGTTTATGGTCAGGTTTAGAGTTACAGTTATGTAAGGGTTAGGGTTAGGGTTAGGGTGAAGGTTATGGTATTGTTTAGGGCTAAATCTAGGGTTTCAGTTAGCATTAGGTTTAGGGTTTGGATTACGGTTAGGGTTAGAGTTATGGTTATGTAAGTGTTAGGGTTAGGGTTAGGTTTAGGGCTAGGGTTACATTTAGTGTGAGCGTTACGGTATTGTTTAGGGCTAAATAAAAGGCTTTGGTTAGCGTTAAGGTTATGGCTAGGATTACAGTTAGGGTTGGAGTTATGGTTATATAAGTGTTAGGGTTAGGGTTACGGATAGGGTAAGAGTTACGGTTATGTAAGGGTTAGGGTTGGGTTAGGGTTAGGGTTAGGGTTAAGGTTGCGTTTAGTGTTAGGGTTACGGTATTGTTTAGGGCTAAATCTAGGGCTTCGGTTAGCATAAGTGTTAGGGTTAGGGTTAGGGTTAGTTTAAGACTTAGGGTTAGGGTTAGGGTTATGGTTAGTGTTACGTTTAGTGTTATGGTTACGGTATAGTTTACGGCTAAATCTAGGGCCTCGGTTAGCGTTAGGGTTAGGGTTAGGTTTCGGGTTAGGTTTAGAGTTACGGTTATGTAAGTGGTAGGGATAGGATTGGGGTTAGGGTTACTTTTAGGGTTAAGATTAGGGGTAGGGATAGGGTTACATTTAGTGTTAGGGTTACGGTATTGTTTAAGATTAAATTGAGGGCTTTGGTTAGCTTTAGGGGTAGGGTTAGGGTTACAGTTAGGGTTACAGTTAGCGTTAAAGTTACGGTTATGTAAGTGTTAGGGTTAGGGTTAGTTTTAGGATTAGGGATACGGTTAGGGTTAGTTTTAGGTTTAGGGTTAGGTTTATGGTTAGTTTTAGGGTTAGGGTTAGGGTTACATTTAATGTTAGGGTTTCAGTATAGTTTAGGGCTAAGTCTAGGGCTTCGGTTATTGTTAGGGTTAGGGTTAGGGTTACGGTTAGGTTTACAGTTACAGATATGTGAGAGTTAGGGTAAGGGTTAGGGTTAGGGTTAGTTTTAGCATTAGGGTTAGGTTTTGGGTTAGGGTTACATTTAGTTTTAGGGTTACAGGATTGTTTAGGGCTATAGTAAAGGGCTTTGGTTAGCGTTAAGGTTAGGGTTAGGGTTACGGTTAGGGTTGGAGTTTCGGTTATATAAGTGTTAGGTTTAGGGTTAGGGTTACGGTTAGGGTTAGAGTTACGGTTATGTAAGGTTTAGGGTTAGAGTTAGGCTTAGGGTTAGTTTTAGGGTTAGGGTTAGGGATAGGATAGGGATACTTTTATACTTAGGGTTACGGTATTGTTTAGGGCTAAATCTAGGGCTTCAGGTAGCGTTAGGGGTAGTGTTAGGTTTACGGTTAGGGTTAGATTTACGGATATGTAAGGGTTAGGTTTAGGGTTAGGGTTAGGGGTACGGTTAGGGTTACATTAATTGTTAGGTTTACAGTGTTGTTTAGGGCTAAATATAGGGCTTCGGTTAGCTTTAGGTTTACGGTTAGGGTTACGGTTAGGGTTACGGTTAGATTTAAAGTTACGGTTATGTAAGGATTAGGGTTAGCGTTAGATTTAGGGCTAGGG
>PVKM010029802.1:0-17612 GCA_004027735.1 Carollia perspicillata | reverse complement strand
TTAAACCCTAATTGCAGAGAAGGGAGAGGAGTTGGGGCAAGATAAGGTTCCGCCTTGGTGTCTGTCTACTGCTGTTCGGCCTTTGTCTTGTAGCTGAGGCCATTATCTTCAGCTTGGAGAGGTGCTGGGAGAGGCCCTCACCCGGAGGGTCATTTAGTCCTCCGAGCAGTGCTGTGAGCTGGCTTTATTATGTCTATTTAAGAATGGCATACTTGGTGTTAAAATCCAAGTGTGCTGACAACGCCAAGCCATTATGTAATACGTGGCTTCCCATTACTTACCAAAACTTGAGTTGTTATCCAACTCAGTTTAACACACTTTACGTTTAAGTCACCTTCCGTTCATGGAGTTTTTCCTTCCACTTTTCCTAGAACTGTACACTCACTCCCCATTTTCTACCACAATAAAGAAGGGAGGAATAAAGACAAAACAAAAGTACTAATTGCTGAAGGCTTGCCCTTCCTGGGAGCCTCCTGCTGTTGGGTCAGGATTCTGATAACAACTGTTATAACCCCTCAAGAAAATGAGCCAAGAATAGGAACAGCTAAGACATAAAGGGAGGAATACAGTTAACAGACAAATATAGGAAAAGGCTGGCTGGGAATTAACAAAAAGCAAGTTAAAATTATTACATGCAAAATTCACTAAGGATGGAATACAATGAACACACTGGCATCATTCTGATAATGAAGTGAATACTCAATAAACATCTGTTGATTTGTGATTTGACTGTGTGTCAGGGGCAGAGGGGAGTGGGCAATAAGAAAGACAATTGTATATACACACTTACTAAGGGTTCAATAGAACAGGTGATTTACTTTATGAGGTATTATGTGAATCTTAACTTTAATATTGTACATATTATACACAACTTCTCGGCATCATGTTAGATTTTAACCTTATGAATGCTACTGAAATTACAGAGCTAAAAACCTTTCTTGCTACCTGCGAATCTTAAAGTCACACCGAATCCTTAAAGGCATTTTACTCAGGGAAGCAAGAATACCAGCAAATCCAACTGAGGTCAGACCACTGTTAGACCTACTGGCCTGCTCTTAATTAACTTGTCCTGGTATTCCACAGATGTCTTTAGGTCTGAGTCTTGTTACTTTGTAGTTATGGGTAATAATTTTCCTGGAAGATCTTAAAGCAATCCCAAAACATCATTTAAGCATTTAACACTACATTAAACAGTTAAGTCCAGACATCCTTACTTTGAGGCTGGAAGATGAGAAACACAAAAGGCCAAATTCCTTTTATACACATACCTTTGTACAAGCTTGTATCACGCTGTACAAATCTGCCTTCAAAGGGTTTTTCTTGGTCTTTTCCTAAATCAGAGCAAATTTATATGCCGCGAGAGTAAGCTGGGCTGACCATTCCTGACCCTGCACCCCAAAATGCAGCTGAAAGGACTCTCTGCAAAGGGCCGCTCAGAGCAGCACTGACCACGGGTCCTGGGGCTCTGCTGGACACACCCAGGGCCGACACAGAAAGTGTCTCTCGGCTTGGAGCCTAATGCTCTAAAGAGAAAAAACAAAACGGGCTCGCTCTACCGGGTCATCCAGTCTCCCGGAACCAAGACCCACAGGCACTGCCTGCTGGGGGTGAAGACAGCATCAGTCCCTCCACGACAGCACAAACCCGGGCGGAAGATACATGGGATCAAGTCGGTCCCACGCAAGAGTGTTTGTTTAGTCTCCTTTCCATCCAAGAGAATAAACTTGTGAAGTTACTTTTGGTGTCAGGAATTCTGTTCAGTCAGTTTTCAACACAGAAAAATAAGTGACCCCATGAAATCAGATGTTTCAACCTGTAGCATCAATTGGCCCAACCAGAGACAGTAGGTAGGTAAGCTTCTCAATCTCTCAAAATTTAGTCTGCAGATTGGTACAAGAGTTACAGTGTAACTGAAAACTGCAGAGGAAATTTCTAGCAGAAATGATAAAGCAGTACATGAAATATATTACCATCAATGTCATGCTAGATTTCATTCATTCAGTAAAAATTTGACAAACACCTCCCTGGAGCCACATATCACGCTGGGTCCCATGTGAAGTACAGCCTAACAGCGTCGCTGCCCTCACAGCGTATACATTCTAGAAGGGATTTCAAACAAGCAAATGGAAATCACAAGAACTGGATATAAAAATGAGCCCAAACGAAAGATGATGGGAGTACCAAATCCGTTAAGGCACAGAAAGTTGTGTGGAGCGCGCTGTGGAAACGGTGACCAAGTCTGACACAGGCAAGTTTCCTTCTAAGGGCTTTCCTTCCCTTTGCCTCCAGCTCCGGTCATTTAAAAAAATAAAAGTATGTCATGAGCCAGTATCATTACTTTTAACGCAAGTCAAATATTAAACACGCTCTTGTATCACACAACATTTTGAAGCGTGTATTTCTGAAAATGCATCGACATTACTTGAAGAAAAGCTGATATTTAAAAAGTGAATCACTTGCAAATCACAATCAGAAGCAAAGCCACACATGGTAGATATGCTGTGATGAGTAGGTGAAGACAGTTTGATTTAAAAATGCAAAAGAATCTGGTTGGTTTTATTGAAGATGTCACACTTGTCATTCAGTTATACAACATAAATGTGTGAAATGACTTCCCTGAAGGTCACAGTGTAGTATGCATATGTCCTATTGAAAATGCTCATATAAGAAAAGAGATTTGGTCCCTTTAAGAACTCAGGTGGGCCTAAACACCCCAAGGCCTGAGGGAGGAAGCCCCAGCCTCTTCACCGGCCCAGTGACTGGAGAAGCAGGAAGACAGCAACAGTGAATCACCAATCAGCACCCTGAGGCAGAACCCCGAAAGGGCCTACATCAAAGCTTAGGGTTGTGAACCCAGGCCTGGCCATCCTTTGCTCAATTTATGAACTTTGAGTTGGGCTGCAGTGTACAGACAGAGTGGGGAAAAAAAGTGAGTCATGGGCTAGCCTGGATGGATGAGCCCCAAAGGACGGCAGGGGCTGAAAGCGTAGGGCAGGGCCTTCCTGTGCGTCCCCAATGCACGTCTGAGATCTCCTTGCCAGCGGGCAGTGCCTTGAACATTTTAGCATGTGTAAGAATCACTTGGGATGCAAATTCTAGAGTCTCACAAGCGATTCAAACTTCTGAAGTCTGGTGAAGGGCCTAAAACTCTGAACTATCAGCAGGCATGCCAGGAAGCCCTAATGCAGAGGGTTGCTGGATGATACTTCGAAAAACATTGAAGCCGACTGAAATAACCTCAAATGGCCGACAGACTATCATGCGCCTAATTTTTGAAATGACTGTCCCCTCCCTTGGGCTCTCCTTCCCTCCCACTTGTTTAAATAATTAGGGAGTACATATCTCTGTGCTAAGGTTGAGGCTCAGTAAGGTACGTTCCCAAAAGAACTGAAAGCAGGTCTTCAAGAAATACTCGTACCTCCATATCAATGGCAGCATTATTATACAAGAGCTGAAAGGTGGCAGCAACCCAGGTGTCCATCAACAGATGACTGGATAAACAGGATGTGGTACATACATACGTCGGAATAGTACTCAGCTGTAAAAAGAAACTGTGACATATGCTACGATGTGGATGCCCTGAAGACATTATACCAAGTCAGTCAGTCACAAGAAGACAAATACTGTATGAGTCTATTTACATGAGGTTCCTAGAATAGTAAAATATATATATATATATATATATATTTTATTCTCACCTGAGGACACACTTACTGATTTTAGGAAGAGGGAAGGGAGGGAGAGAAAGAGGGAGAGAAACACTGATTGGTTGCCTCTCATACATGCCCCCGATGAGGGATAGAACCCTCAACCGAGGTATGTGCCCTGACCAGGAATCAACCCGCCACCTTTCTTTCTTCCTTTTTAAAAATATTTTTTCACTTCATTTATCTTTTAAATAAATCATTATTTCTTTCTATTGTATTTTTCCCCCATTTATCCTCCTTATACCACAAAGTTCCAACTTATAGGACAATGGAACAACCAACTGAGCCACACTGCTAAGGCAGAACGGTCGAGTTTGCAGAGACAGAGGTAGACAGTGGTTGCCAGGGGCTGGAGGGAGGGCAGACAGGTTATTCAGCAGGGCCAGTTTGAGTTTTCAGTGTGAGAGTTCTGGAGACTGGTTTATAGCACTGGGAATGAAGTTAACGCTGCTGAACTTTAAGATGATAAAACTTGTGCGTTTTACTATAATTAAAGAAAAAAATTAAATATAAGATTGTTACCCTCTACTTAGAACAATAAAATGGTGGACGTTAAAGATAAGTCCATACTGTTCAATACTGTATTTTACAATCTATTGTAGTTTTATTCTAATAAGTATTTACATGCAGATATTATAATCAGCCTTCACCCCATATTCCTTTTATTATATTAACATATATAATTAAAAAAGGAAAAATCAAGTGCAGAAAATTGTTCCTTTCTCTCTGCTACAGAACTAACTGCCTGTGGCTCACCGAAGGGCCTGGCTACGAGAAATGGTGGGACCAGCCGCTGGTTGCAAAGGCCTGTGGGAAAACTGCGTGCTCAGGAGAGCCCACCTTGGCCACTCGGTACTAGCACGACGATGTCGTTTCTGCTGCTGTGTGTCTGCAAGCTTACTCTATTTACATTAGCAGGCAGCAACGTGACATTAGCAATGCTGAATATCCATATGCTATGCTGTATAAAAATCTGAAATATAAAGTACTGGATAAACAGAGCATAGTGATAGATTATGTGAAACTTCAGAGCTAATATGCACATCCTTCAATGATCTAGAGTAAAATACCTGAACTTCCTCTAAGGAGGAGACAGTTTTCAATCCCCTTAGGCCCTGAAGTCACTGGGATGCTGAAAATGAAATCCAGGTGTTTGGAGGGAGAGGTTTAAGATCAACAAATAAATTCTGAGGTCCCCTGCACTGTCTGTGCTTCTCTCCCATAGAAATCCCCCCAAATCAGAGAAGTTGAGGAAAGGAAGAGAGAGGAGAGTGACAGGGTTGGAGGCAGTGGACAAATCCGACTTTGAGAGCCCGCTGCTGGCAGCTCCTGCTCTACCAAGTCGGGGACACTGACCTCAGGAGCTCCAAATAAGCTGACAGCATACAGTCAGAAAGGTGAAAAGGCAAAAACTCCACAGAAGGACAAAATGCCCCAGTGAGGGTGAGCAGGTGGCGTGACCAAACTGTGAGAATTTGCTTGATGACAGGGTGGAAGCGATGCACGGAAACGCGAGGACTACTCTGTGCCCGAAATTTTCCTCAACACAGACCACAACCAGATAATACGTGCCTGGTCTCCCGTCCCAGCTCCAACCTCACTACCTCAAGACTCTCCCCATAGAACCCATGCCCCCGACATGCTCCAACATGCTCTCATTCTTCAACAAAGCACTTTTCACACATTTGCAATCACTCAATTATATGCACTCACTTGTTTAATAGCTGTTGTTCCCACTACCAGACTCTCAGTTCCACCAGGACAACCACGTTCATTTTATTTGCCGCAATATTCCCAGCATCAAGTACAGTGGCTGCCATCAAGGAGAACGTAGTAGGCCCTCATGAAATGGCTAGTATCTTCTGACCGATGCACTACTGCAAACGTGGCATTGTCAAGGGGATGTGGCAGGTAATCTCAGAAAACTGAAATGTTCTGATGAAATTATGGAATAAAAGATGGAAGGTGAATAGGATGACCTATGATTGGAAAAATGAAGTAAGTTTATTAACAGCACTTACAGCTGGGTGAAAGGCAGAAGGTGAACAAAAGGCTTAAGGAAAGATCGATAATCATGGTTCTAATGTGATGTTTGGACAGGTTTCTGCAATAAGGAAGGACAAGGTAGACCAGCTGTAAGGGACTTGGGAACCCTTCCCAGCAGTTGAGAAGGGGAGGAGAAAAAGAACAAAGCGTCAATAGTGACTTTGAAATCGGAGAGGAGAACTTCCCAGGTTCTATGTAGTTACAGTGAGTTTGAGATAACTGCGCGAAATATAAGGGGTGCTGAGATTCCAAAGCAATTCTGATAGAGAATTTTCATTTATCTTATTATATTTAATGCTATATTTTTAAGTTTACTACTGACATGGATTTGCCTAATTTAAAAATACCTTCTTTAAAAACACTACAGTAGAAATATATACTAGCATATTTGTGGTATTTTAAAAATTCCTCTGAAAGTAGTTACAATGTTCAAAAAAGTCTGCAGTTCTTTCAGTTTGTAAAGGAATCACTAATTTCAAGACTGGTTAAATAGTAAAACCATTTGTCATTTTAAAGTGAAAATTGTAAATTGCATATAGTTTGTGAACTTTAACTTGTATTTCTCAATTATTACCACCAAATTCCATGAACCTATTCAGTTTCATAAATTCGATATTCTTAAAATTAGGATTCAATTATAAATTCTCACTACATATTTATATCTTCATGACTCAGTGATTTCAAATAAATCCAGTAGTCTTCTAGGGACAGGTTTAGCAAAATTAGAATTCATCTGGACATGTGCCTAATTGCAACACATTAAAAGACGTCCCAATCTCCAATAATGTTTTTTTTTAAAGCTTAAAGGACTAAGATGGAAAAGACAAACATATTGACCAACCAGCTGTTATGCAAAGTTGTCCAAGCGTAGCTGCTTCATTCAAATTAACCTGTCTCAATCAAATTCCTCCTCTTCCCCCAGTCGCCCACTTTAACCACCTCCAGACTTAGTAAAGCAAACCTCTCCCTCCCGTGACTATCAAATGCACTCTCCTTGCCCTTGGAGAAAGCACACTAGTGAGAGCAAGGCCCCTGGCATCCAGAGCCCAGCGGCAACTGGGAAAGCCTCTCAAGCTAAGGAAAGAACAAAAAGTAGTTCTCCCAGCAAGGCTCCCCGAAATACTGACTTCTCCTCTGTACAGTGCCAGCTGATCGGTAGACCACGCATCTACCTACCTACCCGTCTCACAGCAAAACAAGTCAGGGAGAAACGCGTAATGAATATGCATGGTTCCTTGTTAAGCCTGATTCTAAGATTATAGCAAATAATGTGCTTAATAAGAAGTTACTCCCATGTGAAATGGTATGTAGACATAGTAAGATAAAAAGCAGGAGCATTTAGGTTGGTTTAGGACCTGAAAAGAGGAAATGGACCCATACTGAAATACAAAATACAGCAGAAAACAAAAACATTCAACTATGATCTGAATGTGTCCTGCGTTGAAATTCTAACCCCTTAAAATGAGGGTATTAGGAGGTGGGACCTTTAGGTGATTAGGTCTTGAGGGTGGAGCCCTCATGAATGGGATTAGTGCCCTTACAAAGAGACCCCACTGAGACGCCTAGACTCTTCGAGGACGTGAGGACAGGGCGAGAGGGCAGGAACCAGGAAGAGGACACACACCAGAAGCAACCACGCTGGGGCCTCAGTCTTAGAGTTCCCGGCCTCCAGAACCGCGACACGTAAATTTGTTGTGTATAAGCTGCCTGTTCTCTGGTGCTTTGTGAGAGCAGCCCAGACTGGACTGAGACACATTCAAAATTTAAAATAAATTATTTGGGGCTTATCCATCGTTTCTGATTATCCAAATATGTTTCCCTATAAGATTGGTACACTAGTCTTTTTATTTCCCAATTTCTATGGGCAGAACTTTTTTTTAGTCACTCTATCTATCCATCCATCCATCCATCCGTGCCTTTCTTCCTCAATAACTGAATCCCAGCAAGTAAGCAGTGGCAGCACTTTGGAACCCAAGGGTGAACAGGAGGCTGCGGGGAGGCGGTGGCAGCAGCAGTGTGGTTCCGAAATACAGACGAGGGGGAGAAGTGCTCAAAGAATAAGGAGGACAATTGGAAGGGGCTCCCACTGGCCAAAGTGGGACAATGTAAGTATCAAAATAATTACAGTAAAATAATAAATTATCTACAAATAAAATATTTTTAAAATCCATGCACTCATACTGATATGAATAAAATAATACATAAATAAAAGAAGGAAGCTTTTCCTTGCAGCGGACTGACAACTGATGAATGGAGAAGGGATGAAGGAATTAGAAAATCACCACTTGGAAACTTTCATAGTTAATTCAGCCAAGAAACAGACACTAAAACCAGTGAGTGAGTGGGACGTCGATAAGGAACAGGATATTACACAGGACCGGGCACAAATAATGCCCCTTTTTAATTACAAAATCTTTTATTACAAAATCATAAGCACATAATTCTGTAACATAACAATATCACACTCAAGCACACCATATGACATTTTAGGTGAAATGTTCAAACTAAAACTACAAATTATTACACCCATATTATTACCCTCCCAGCCACACTCAATTACACATTTCTTCTGCTGGACCCCGTATAGTTTCAAAGCACCTCCCCCCAAATACTGACTATAAGAGAGAATGAGTAATTTTACAGTAGTGAAATCTGATAGACAGGACCTTAGGTATCAGTCATGGTTAATATCTCCAATAATATAAACAGACATTGTGCACTATCCAATAATTCAATAAAATGAGAAGAACGCAGCACTCCTGGGACATCCCTGACAAAATACATAACCTAAATCTGACTTCGAGGATGAGTCAAACAAACCCAAACTGAGGGATATTTTACGAAATAATTGCCCTGTAATCTTCAAAACTATCTAGATATCGAAAGTTAAGGAAAGACTGAGGAACTATTCCAGATTGAAGGAGATAAAGAGACATGAAAACTAAGTGCAACGTGTGATTCTGAACCAGATTTTTTGCTGTAGAGTACATCATCATTTGGATAAAACATAAATGGGGGTGTCTATGGCTTTGAAGGCTAAGTTCCTGATTTTGATGATTGGTACAGGAGATATTCCCGTTTAGGAAATACACACTAAGTGTTTGGAAGCAATGACACACCATATGCAAATTTACTCTCAAATGGTTAAACAAAAAGCTCTTTGTATTATTTTTGCAACTTTTCTATAAGCTTAAAATTTTTTCAAAAGAGAGAAATAGCTGGCATGATTGGAATATAAATATATGATACAGAGGCAGAGGCAGAGGTGGAGGTGGAGCTAGAGATCTCCCCCCTCCCCCAACCACCACCAACCGAACTAATCCTTTCTCTCTCAGCTTTCCACCATTTCCCTTGTAAATGACTCCACAAGAAAGCAGCACACAGTTACCCTGATAATTAGAGAACCTTTCAACAAGGAGGGGTAGAAACTAATATAAAAATACATTCAGAGGAATACAATGATGTGCAACCAGGCTCATCCTGTTTATTTTCTTACATAGCACTTTTTCTCAAAAGATTTTAAACAATTTTTTTCTACTTTTCAAGGAAATTGTGACTTCATGAAAGGAGACAATCTCTTTATAACAACTTCATAAAGAATGAATAATTTTGCCTACTTAACAGATGAAGAAAATAACGAGAAGGACATTTTAAAGTTCCCAGCATCACAAAATGTCTAATTGGCAGACCAGTGTTCAAGCCAAGCTCTTTGGGTTCAAGACCCATGTTCTGTCTAATACAATTATAAAAAGAAGCAGTTCACGTTCAATTCTCTCCACGAACAATACCCAACTTCAGGATGGCATACTGTCATAGGCAAAATGGATCCACTAATTGTCTCAAAGTTCTTCTGAATTTGCCTCCTTTTTGTAGAAGTACCGAATTCGAGTAGAGAGAGACGACATCTACTCCTGGTGTTGTTCCACACGCGCTAGCCACTTTAAAGCACTGGGCAGACCAACTGGGCACCACCCGCACCAGGGGGCCTAGGGCAGCAGTTCTGTCACTGGTTTCACGTCTGCCATCGGGGCAATTGCTGCTGGCTCTGGCGTTTCATTTCTATTTTCTCTTAAAGAACTGGAACCAGTTTTACGTCTTTCTGATGAAAGCACATCACTTTACCTCTACAATTTCCAACAGTTTACTTTTTAAAACTGAAACTCTTGGCAGTTAAAACACGGACGCCGGTTTGGGGTTCATCTGGCTTGCTGTCCTCCATCCCTGCTCCCAGACCCATCCTGTGAAATCCGCAGAGAACACGATGTTCTCATGGCTCATTGTTCATTCTCCCTCTCCCCTCCCAGCTGCAGAGCTTAACCAACACCCAAGGGCACACGCCCTCCAGCATCCACTTTGTTAAAGTATAATTTCTGATCTACCAAAGAGAGGTTTCTTAACTTCTCATACTCCAATTCTGCCATCATTATAGAGATAGTGAATATTTTTTTCTATTTTGACAGAGGAAAGATGTTTTTTAATAACACTAGCCTTGAGAGCAAATTATGACTATCTATAATTGATCTGACCTAGTTTCATTTTACAAATTAGGTAAGACAGTGCAACCAGCCTGTCTTATAAGGATTAAAGAAGACCCTAGTTAGCATCTTCCACCAAACTCCCACCTCAAAACAGGACAGTTCATTTCTACATCCGACTTGGCCAGTGAGTATGTGCAGCCGCACAAAAGATTATGCACCAGACATTTTGCTATTGTTGCTGATACAGGCACAGAAAGTCAATAATATGGATTAACTAGGATTAAAGTATTATTCTGATTACATTTGTGGCTCAAGTTTCTAGGTACTTAAAACTAAAAACTTACAATTTAAAATGAATTAAAAATGAAATAAATTTAAAAGTTTTAAAAATTAAAAGTTTAGCAAAAACTAAAAGCAAACTATTAATTAAAAATTAAAAGCAAACTATTTAATTAAGAAAAAGGTTATTTTATTATCTATGCAACAGCATGTACATATATGTCCTAGACATGTTTTCTTACCCCTGCTGTTTTATAAGACAATACATGACACAAACACGTGCATCTCACATGCACACGTATAAAGGTTTGAGATAGGTAAATGGAATAAGGAGACAGACCATCATGAGAAATATCCAGAAAAACAGAAAGGTACATGAGAATACAGGAGGAAAATATCTGAAAACAGAACTGAAATATTTTCATTTTTCCCTTACGTATCTGAAGTTTCTTTTCTATTAGTATTAAAAATTTCTTTGCAAACTGCCACATTCCTGAGAAGAACTAGAGTAGCAAAATAGAGAATGGATAAGAAAAGGGAAGTCTAAAACACAAGGGAATGGAAAATAAATTTCGAGTGACACGAATGGTACATAATGTGGTTTTGCACTGCATGAGTAATTTGCCTAACACAATGATAGGTTATTTTCACATTTTAAAATTTCTTCATTAACTTTATATTTAATTCTGTGACTTCCTTTCTTCATTCGGAATACAAGCTTAGACAAAATGGTTTGGATTCGACAAAGATAATACCTCAATGCATAAAAAAATTGAGTTTTGCAAATTAACAGAATTCTACATTTTAAAAATAGCTTTCCAGGTTATTGTTTTTCTATTTCTTTACTGCAGATATCAATTTCTCCCTCTGTGAATCTAGAAATTAAATGATTCCAAGCTCAAAAGAAATAATGGTTCCAAATCCAAATAAAAAACCGTTAGCATTAATAACAGCAAGGAGGATACATACAAAATTAATAATACAATTCACTAATTTTCAAATAACTAGTTATAAAGTATAATGGAAGAAAATTAACTTCCAATAGCCACAAAATGTAAAATACGTGTGTGTGTGTGTGTGTGTGTGTGTGTGTGTGTGTGTTTAAACCAGGCCCTATATGAATAAACCTATAAAATTTTACTGAGGGATATTTAATAAAAATACTTGAATAAATGAGGAATTCTTCCTGAATAGGATTATATACATATAAATATGTCAATTCTCCCCACATAAATGTATAGAAATACGAGTAAGGTAATTCCAATAAAATCCTCACTCTTCCCCCTGAATTTGGCAACATATTTTAAAGTTCTACTAGTAAAAATTTCAAAAACAAGAATAATCAGATAATTTTTGGAAAGAATAGGGGAGAAATTTATGTCCTATATTCTAGTAAATTTTCAAAAATCAAAGTTAATTTAAAATAATAATCTACTAGAAAAAAGGCAGGTCGATGACACAAAAAATTCAAAAATAGATCTGAGGAGATAATTTAGTAAAAGGCGAAAGATTTTTACAATCTGAAGAGAAACCAGACTATACCAGGATATAATTTAGTACATTCAGTACAAATCAAAGAAAATTTATGAAATACTTACCTGTCAGGTACTGTTAATAGGAAAGTAAACTGGTATAATCTTCCTAAAAAGCAATTTGGATATATGTATCAAGAAATTCTAAAGAGTTTATATATTTTTAGCCAGCAAATGCACTTGTAGAATTTATTCTAAGGAGTAGTCATAAATTATTATAAGTATTTATACAAAGATGTCCATTATAAGGTTATTTCTAATAGTGTAAACCTGACAAAAATAATAGAATAAATTAATCATGGTATATGCATACAACAGAATAATATAAGCCATCAACATTGTGTTTAAAACTTATTAATGTGTAGTCAAACAACAGAATATTATATAACAAGGAGAATACAAACTATAACTGTACGCAACATGGATGAATGTCACAGACAATACCCCATTTCCACACATCATACACATAAAACCATCTATGCTGTTCCAAGTCAGGATAGCTTTGGGGAGTTAGGTGAAGTGACTAAATGGCGTGGGTTGGGAGAAGATTCTACTATTCTGTAATTTTTATTTCTTGATCTGGATGCTAATGTCATTTTAGGAAAAGTCATTGAACTTAAAAGCTTTGCAAAATTAATGATGTGAAAAAATGTACATAATATTAAAGTAAAAAAAATTCGGGCTACAAACTCTAAATAAAATAGCTTCTCAGTTTTGCGAATAAAAGAATAGTTTATAAATATTGCTAGAAGGAAAAAGGCAGTTGGGGCTATAAGTTGCAAGGGTGAGGGCCAGGAAAGCAAGGTGAGCTAGAGGGAGACGGGAAATGAACTCCCAGTATCGTAAGAGAGTCATTTTTTAGGAAAGTCTAGTTTGAAGAAGAGATGGGGGTGGCTGGAGGCTGTGTGGAGGAATGGGTGATAGTTTTACCAAAGGAAAAGCTAGAGCCTGTTTAAGTTCTGATGGAAAAGAGACAATAGAGAGGGAAAGGTACAGGAAATATACAGAAAAAAAAGAACAATAAGGCCCCTCAGCAGGCTGGTAAGTGTGTTCGAAAAGAAGCAAACCAGAAAATGGGAAGGAAGCTTCTGAATACAGTATGTGCACGAAGCAGTTGTTTCTCATAGAGTTTTTTTGCAAATTAATGTGTCAAGGAACTTGTCCATTTTCCTCTCCTGTATGTCCATGTGTACTCTTTCATGAGATCTTCGGATTGTTATATTATCTGGATCAGATCACTGTTGTAAGAACTTTAGCAGAGGATAACCTCTCACTTTGAAATACTTCAGGCCAAAATAAAGCTCGGGTCAAATGAAGCCCAGGTCAAGTACAATGGCAGCAAGTCTGGTGGCAAGTAGCATCCTGCTGCAGGCTGGCGGTGTGACTTGTGCAAGTAACTTAACCTTGCTGCCTGTGCCTGAGTGGCCTCATCTAAAAAAAGAAGATAACAAAAGGTTGATAAGAGGCGTAAATGAAATCGTCCACATAAAATGCTTAGCCCAACATGTGGCAAAGAGGAAAACCTCAATAATTATAAATGGCAATAATTACTTTTTAAAAAAATCTGGGGGTACTGTTCCTAAGATATCTTCAGATCTAGAAAGGGCAAAACCAAAACCAAGAGTGTAACAAGTAATGAAACAGCACTCCCTACTTCACAGTGAATAATCTTGGCAAAGAATATGCTTTCTCTTAACTTGTAATTTTCAAAAATGTTAAACCTATAGAAAATGTGAAAGACTAGCACATGGACATCCTAGATTACCCACCTTCACCTGTACCCACCAATTATTAAATGCTGCCGTATTTGCTTTCTTTTTCTCTCATACGTAAGCACACACACATTCACAATCAGTGCTGGAGAAGCCTGGACTCCCGTTAGTTGGCTCTTCCCATAGAAGAGCACATTCCACCTATTGGCCATGTGTACAAAAAGTCAGCGTTTTGCAGAGAACGTAATATACTGCATAGGACATGTTATGTAGTAATATTAAAGCGGCAATAATTGTGAGGACCCATGGAGATAACACTGATAGCAAGAAGAGCAAGACAGTTTTATTTGCAGTGTCCCCTTGGAAAAGATAAAGGGCCCAGAGCTCTGTTTCTAGGTTGGTATTAACAAGGAGAAAGCCAAGGTTTCGTTAACAGGCAAGGAAGCCTCACAGAGCTGGGTGAGGGATGGAGTCAGCCATGTTACTCAATGAAGCTACTAGCAAAGGACTTTGAGCTCTATTCCTGTGTGTGCACAGGTATTTTCCCAGTAGCCATAAGGAACAGAGCATTTAAAAGAAGGTTCTTTACTCCCTTTTTAAAGCATCTAACTTATTATGCATATCTGGTGATGGATCAGACAAATAAAAAGGACACAAAACACTTTGTCTCAAATAACTACACATCTGAAAATGTATTCTACAGAATTTAGGATGAACAACATAAAATTTTTCTAGGTTAAAAAGTCCATATAAGCAATTTTGTATATTCATATACGTTTGTTCAAGTGGGAAATGTCATATGTGTAAGGGTATTCACTGCAGTGTTGTTTACAAAAGCGGGGGTCTGTAGAGAACCTACATGTCAATAGACAGGGGCCAGTAAGTGCGGTGCAGCCCAACCATGTAATGGAGTATCACATAATGGGATATTGTGCAGCTGTCAAAAGAAAAAGAATTAAGTAGCTGTCTATATACCACCTGGGAAATTCCTTAAGATACACTGCTAAGTGAAAAATGTCTGGTGTAAAATATACAGTAAACCAGTTTTTGTGCAGGGAGACTGGTAAAAATATACAGTCCTAACTTGATACTCATTGGCTTCAGAACTCATCAAACCTGGAGCCATCGCATTTTGATGAAAGAAAATGTTTCAGCACTTCGAGCTTGCTCAGGACTCAACATACTGGCTAGAGTTTGCGTGAGTCGCTATGCTGCCCCAAGAGAAAAAAATGCTTCATTGTTCGGTACTCGTTGGTTTCTCCACTTGTCACGAGTTCCTGAACAAATTAATGATAAGTACTGAGGTACCACTACACTTGCATTTGCTTATATATATACAAAGTCCAGCAGAAAATGCAAGAAATTAATGTTAGTTATTTAATTTGGTGGGATCGTGAACAGTGTGGCTGGAAGACAGATGCTGGAGGAAGACTTTTCAGTGTATCCTTTTATGTACGTGTGAACCAACTGTACATCATATCTAGTCACAAAATTTTACATAAAAATCTCTGGGAAGAAAAACTAAGGTATTAAATGGTCAGCTGTGGAACCAGAAATCGGAAAATGATTCTTGCTGTGTCTTCTGTCTATAACAATGCAATGTTAAGTTGTAATCGTCTCCATGACAACATACTTTCTGGTGTTCACATGGTAACCATTATTATTATTTAAGATATAAAATAATAATTTGGGGGCATGCTAATTTTGTCTCACATTAGAGAACCTCATAATATCTAAAAGGCATTTTTAAAGAAACTTTTGATATGAGCTAGATTCATATGTGTTATACAGTTGCAAAAGCAGTACTGAAAATTTCCACACATCCCTCAGCTAGTTTCCCCCAGTTACCATCCCCAGCCCTGGGCAACCACTAATCTGTTCTCCATCTCTAGAACTTCGTCATTTGAGAATATTATATAAATGGAATCACACTGTATGTCATCTTATGAGACCGGCTTTCAATAATTTTTTGCAACCTCAACCCCATATTTTATTTTCCCATATGCTCTTTTCAAGTCATGGTTATTGAGGGATCATTTACATGTTGTAGCATTTATCCTTTTCAGTGTACAGTTGTGGGATTTCCTAGTTTTATTGCAGTATAATTAGTGTACAGCAAACCGCACATTTTCAAGTGTCAGATTTGATCAGTTATGACATGTAGTGAAAGCATCATCACAATCAATATGATGAGTGCATACATCACCCCGAAACATTTCCTCGTGCTCCTTTGTGACCCCTGCTCCCTACACCACACTCCCACCCCCAAGCAACCACTCTGCTCCCCATTCCCACAGGCTTGCATTTTCTAGGTTTTTATATAAAGGGAATCATACAGCACATTCTCTCATCCTCTTGGGATGGAGTGGGATGGCTGGGTTATACGGTATGTATATGATCGACTATTTTCTTTAAAAAAACTGCCAAATTTCCACAATGGCTATAGTATTTTACACTCCCACCAGCAACGTGTGCAAGTTCCCAGTCTTCCACATCCTCACAGACACTTGGCATAAGCAATTGAGACTTTGGCCACTCCAGCGGGTGCAGTGCTATCTCACTGTGGTTTTAATTTATATTGCCCTAATAACTGTGAGGCTGAGTTGTTTCTGTTTGTTTGTTTTTGGTGTCCTTGTCTACCATCCAGATATCTTCTTTGAGGAAGTTCTCTTCAAATCTTTTGCCCATTGTTAACATTTAGGCTGTTTCTTTTTGTTGAGTTTTGAGAGTTCTTTCCATTCTGGATAGAAGTCCTTTATCGGACATGTGTTTTATAAATATTTTCTCCCAATCTGAGGCCTTTCCATCTTCTTAACAGTGCCTTTCTAAAAACAGAAAATTTAATTTTAAGTGAGTCCAATCTACCAACTTTTTTATTTTTATGGATCATGCTCTTTATGTTACAGCTAAGAAATCTTTGTCTATGATTACAAAGATTTCCCCTAAGTTTTCATTTACCAGTTCTATCAATTTAGTCTTTATATTTATGTCTTACTACCCAATTTACATTATTTTTTTGTGTATTGTATGAGCCTGGTACAGAATCCTCGGGAACATCTGCTCTTAGAGGCTGAAAGCAAAGAGGAGAGCGGCCAGTGTCAGGACGGGGGGGGAACAGGAATGCACCTGCACACTGAAGCCGAAAAGGGAGATGGGTGCCAATAAAGGAAGGGTTAAAGCTGACAGAGTCTGCGCCGAGTATTGCATGGAAACCGATGGAAGCAAACACAGGGTACTGGTCACTGGATTTGACCATGAGGTCGGGACAGCCAGAGGCCAGACAGTAATAAATCAAAAGGAAGCATGACAGTGAACAAGAAAAGAGCTCAAATCACTCTTGAAAATTTCAGCAATGAAAACGAAAGAAACATATACGATGCTGAACTCAAAGAGAGTTTTCTTGACTATGGAGAAAGACCAGGCAGAGAGAGGTTAAAAGAACAAGAGAAAGATATAATTGACGAAGCAAGGTTTGAGATGAGACAGGATGAGAATGTGCCCAGACCACAGCTGACCTTTTGCAAGGAGGAGATAGAAAATAAGAAGGAAATTGGGTAAAAACAAAGACACCACAGAGATGGTGGCCAGGGAAGCTCAAGGACCTTGCTCAACATTCCTGGCAAAATGGGGGAGAAGGTGATCTAGTGAGATTCAGGAAGGAAGGGCTGTGGCTGGGGTGGGGCTTGAGAAGGTGAAGGAGTTTGGAACTGATGTGGTGGGGAAGTGGTGGGTTGGAGATCAAACAGAGATAAATAATGGGGTTATCAAGGAACTCCAGGAGCACTCATAGCGGAAGCACCTCTGCGATACTTGGTATTTGCTTCATTCCATTTCCTTGGCTGCCTAGAGTTCCAAAAA
>PVKM010029801.1:0-17595 GCA_004027735.1 Carollia perspicillata | reverse complement strand
GGAGCAGACACCCTTATCTTGCTCTTGATCTTGGGGGCCAACGTCCAGTCTTTCATCATTAAGTATTCATTATGTGAGCTGCAGTGCCCTTTATCAGGTTGAAGAAGTGCCCTTGTGTGCCTGTCTGGTTGAGGGTCTTGTTCGGGAAGGGATGCCGAATCTTGTCAAGTGCCGTAGTCACAATTTGAGCCTATGTCTCTCTGACTCCAGGGCCCCAGGAATTACCTGATACCAGCGGCATCCCGAAGGAGCACCCCCTGCCCATGGAAATCAGTAAGGAGCTGATGTTCAGCAAATGGGGTGTTCTCATGTGCCCCTTTTCTCTTTGGCATTGGAAGTGAACTTGAGGAAAGGGTGAGAGAGAACACCATGTTTAATTTGAAGGAATGTGTAATGATGATGGACTCTCTGGCATAGGACAAAGTCATAGGTGGGGTGTCTTGGACCTGTCTCGCAGGGATTTAAGGCTGGGTCTATGCAGACCATCCTGAACTTGGCATGAGGAGTCCTGTTTGTATACGGTACTGGGCAGCTGATGGCTCCCCTCGAGTTGTCCCATCAGAAGCACACTGGAGCTAATCACCAGGTTCTGGGAGACACGGGGGGTGGACACACTGGGCTGGAAGGGATGGGGGAGAAGGCTGGGAGGGTAGGAGAGCCCCCCACTCCCAGCAAAAGATGGAAATGTTCATTAACTAAACTTTTCACCCAACAGTGAGCCATACCACCTGCTTGCCAGGTGCGGAGATTGGCAGAGACCCAGAGCCCACCAAGCCCCACCTCCCAATTCTAGTGTTTTCTACAGTATGGCATGGGAGGCTTCAGCCATGCCCCCCCCCCCCTTCTCCCCAGGGAGAACATTCTCTCTTTGGTTCTCTTCAAGCTCTGGATTACAGGAAGTCTCAGTTTGGTGCTACTAAATCCTTAGTGCCTTTGTGACACTTGTCAATCTCCTGGGGCTGCCTGGAGGCTATGACAATATCAGACTAGACTATTCTGTTCTCCTTGTATTGATTTTTGTGGCCACCTGGCTAGCCATCCTGACTCCCCCATTGACAGTGGCCACATTGATCAAGCAACCCCTTCTTGAGACTGCACGTGGTGCCAGGTGCTTGACGTTATGCGGCTCACTTCACTCCCCCAGCAACACTAGGAGACAGAGACTATTACTATCCCCCACTTACCAACAGTCAAACAGAGGCACAGGTGAAGGGGGGAGACAGACAGAAAATAAGCAAACTGGCCAAAATACAAAATAATTCCAAATTATAATAAATAATCTGGTACCAAGATGAAGGATGAGGAGGATGCAGCCTTGGGAAAAACAGAAGGAACAGCATTCTAGGCAGAGGGAACAGCCAGTGTAAAGCCTCTGAGGCTAGACTGATTGATGTGTGCAAGGAACATTGAAGAAGCTAGTGTGGGTGAAGCAGGCAAGGGAGACAGGTGGAGGAAGGAGGGGATGGGCACAGGTAGTGTAGGACCTTGTGGGCTTCATTGAAGACTTGGGTCTTTACCTGGAGTGATATCTTGTCAATCTCTTCCCCTGGACTTTTAACTCTTAGAGGGCAAGACTTTTTTTTAGCTTGTTTTGTTTATTTCTCTGTCCCAGACCTTAAAACAGCCTGGGACACAGAATAATGGCCCGAATGGATGGGTTTCCTAGGCACACACTGTACCATATTTTACACCTGTTTTCCTTTGTTCCTCGAAAGAATCCTCAGAGGTTAGAGGTGGTTGCCCCCTTTTTACAAATGGGAATGCTGAGGCTCAGAGCCGCTTGTTCAAGGCCCCTCCCCTGAATAGGTGGCAGAGCTGGGGCTCATGCCACATCCGTAAGCCTGCAATCTCATTTCATCGTGAAGATGAGCTCACTCGGAAGTTCTTCTTCACTCACTCTGAAGATGATCTTCACTCACTTCAGAGTGAGTGAAGGCACGCTCATTCCCCCTTCATCGAGCATGCGCGCCGCGAGCGCCTACTGTGTCCGAGAAACCATGCTCGGTGTTCGTGCGACTGTTCCATTTGATCCTTCCAGGCGGGGCTGTGTCCCCATTAATTGGATGAAAAAAACAAAGCCAGACTGTCGATGGCTAGGTCAGGGTCATACAGACGGGAAGGACAAAATAGGCTCAGCAAACCTGGCCACTGCACTGGCCGCTGGGAAACTCCAAGCTTAATTTAGGTTCCTTGATTAATTATTCATTCTCTCCTCTCTCTTCTCCTATTTGTGACTTCCGCCTTCTCATTTTGCTCCCCGGTTAATGCCTTTTGTTTACATCTGCGTCTTTGGCCCAGAATGAATGAATCAAAGATTTTGGAGGAAAAAAATCCCTCAAATTCTAAACCTGAGTTCCTTTGTGGGTATGAGGCCCTCTCCAAATACATACCTTGAACAAATAAAACTCTTTCAACATGTTCACAACACAATGACTCCACATCTAACCTTTGGTTTTGGAGCACTGATACCTCCTGCGGTAACTCTGTGCTTTTATTATATTTTTCCCGTCTTTTCTCATTATCCAATTCTGAAGCACCAACTACAGGCTAGGCAGGCACATTATCACAATCCACCCTTACCCTCTGCATATGAGCCGGGGTTACCTTGCCCTAGTTCACAGATGGATAATTGAGAACCAAAGAGGAAAACCCAGTTTGCAGGTGGAAAAACCAAGGCTCAGAGCCTCACACAGTTCGTCAGTTTCTACGGGTTCCTACCGTGGCTTGTCCTGACTCCAGGGCAGCTAACGATGGTAATTAGGTGGCATGTTTTTAAAGTGCTTACTCTGCGGAAATGCTCCTTTATCCATTCCCTCATTCATTCAACCCTTACACGGGGATTTCAGAGTCCACGGAGTCACACCCTAGTGCCACCAGAATAAAACCAGGATGATGGATAGAGAATGGAGCGTGAGGTTGCTAGTGACCCGGGTCAGAGAAGGCTTCTCCGAGGGGTTGCTGTTTGAGGAGAAATTTGAAGATCTTGGAGGAAGACTGTTCCAGGCAAAAGAACAGCAGAAGCAAGGGCCCTGAGTCAGGAGTGAGCAGTCTGTTGGAAATTAAAGAGCTGGCTTGTCTGGAGCACGGAAATCTGGGGACAGAGTGGTGGGTGCGAATGCCGACAGATGTCTGGATTTTATATCAGGAGGCGCTACAGAACCTCGACAGAGTTTAGAGCTGGACACGGCAAGCACCATGGCCTTTGTGCAGTGTCCTGGGGCTCACGAGCGAACGGATGGCCAGAGGGGTCCCTTGCACTAATGTCCCTGCCCACGTGTCTCGCGACGCTCAGTGCCCCACGTGCTCCCGCGACTCTTTAAATGCCCGGGACCACGTGGCTCATCCACACCGCCTCATTGGCCGGGGGGCGTGCCGGCAGCGCGGCTGCGCAGCTACACGCGCAGGCCAGCCCCGCCCCGCGGCCGCCGCCGGCCGCGGCGGCGCTGGCGGAAGGGATGACGTCACCGGCTGGAGGGGGGCGCGCAAGTCGGCGCGAGGGGAGCGCGAGCCGCAGTGAGTGTCCTCGCGCCGCCCGCCCGGCAGCCCGGCCGGCGCGCGCACGCCGCGAGCCGCTGGCTCTCGGGCTCCGCTCGGATCCCATGTAACAGCCAGGATGTGAAGCGGAGCAGTGCCGGGGGAGCCCAGCCCAGCCAGCCTTCAGGTAAAGGGGGAACAAAAATTCTGAATTATCATAAAATTGCAGGCACTCCAATCAGGGTCTTAGAGGCAGCGGAGTGGGCAGCGCGCCGGCTTTGTGCCGGGGAAGCCTGCACGGCCATTGTGCTCTGAGGACGCTAGGCTGCAGCCGGCTGCACGCCCAGTCTCTGCGCTTGGCCAGCTGCGTCCGAACAATGCCCCCGGGGGCTGGACTAGGCGGGGGCTACGGGGCCGGGGGCTTCGCCGCGGCTGTGAAGGGGGCTGGGCTGGACTCGCCCGGAGCGCGGCGTTGGACTCTGCCCAGCGCCGCCGGCTGCACCACCCCGGGCTGCGGGCGGGGCGAAGGCGCGCAGGGGGGACGTGCGTGTGTGCGGAGGGGGTCCTGGCCCCGGCGGCGCCGGCGAGGGACCCCAGGCGGGCTCTGGAGGCAGGGGGCGCTGTTCTGGGGTTGGGGGTACGCGGGTGCTCCGGAGTGGACACCAGCCCGGGACCCGTGGCTCCAGGTGGGAGCTAAAGAAGACCGGCAGGTGCGCCCAGGTTGGCTGCTTTGCCCGTCGTCTTCCGTCTCTAGTCTCCATCCCCTGGGACCCCTTACTCAACGCTGTTTCCCTCGAGCGTTTTCTTGTCCTTCTCTCTGGCTTCAAAAGGGAGCGCCCCTCCATCACCCTGGCCTTGCCCCACCCTTCTGCGGCCCTGGCGTCCCCTTCCAGCCCCCCGGGCGAGGCGAGACTTAGCCCCCAGCCCCAGGGACTGTGGCGGGCGCACGAACGCGCGCCCTGCATCCGATCTCCACTGGGCGCAGGGGGTCCCGGGAGAAGGGAAGCCGCCCCTAGATCCGCTAGCCCCGCGGGTTCTGCGAACCCCTGGAGCCCCCAGGGGGGCTGGGGGGGAGGGTCGGTGACGTCATCCCGGGGGCGGAGTCGTTGAACGAGGTTGAAGGGGGCGTGCGGGGGTGGGGGTTACCCTGAGGGGAGGCTCCCTGAGTTAAGAGTGCCCGAGCCCTGGCGCAAGGGTTTTAGGCTAGGCTGCGGCCAAGTTCACTGCTCCTTACGGAAATCTTTCAAATTTAGGGACCTTCCTTAGCGCTCCCCCTACAAATTCAGGACACTTACCCCCACGAAATCCCTCTAAACCGGGGAACTCCTCTTTAGCCGTTTTCTCTCCAAAATTCTCAAATCAGGGAACACCCCGCAAACTGGATTTTTTTTCAGCCACACACCCCCAGTCTGGAACCTCCTCCTAAGCGACCCTTTTCCGATTTCACATCCTGTTCTAGTAGCTCCGTAAATATGCAGCTTTTGAGAGCCCCTTCCTCTGCATCCTTTCTTCAAATTTAGACACCCCTTAGGAGCTCATCCCCCCAAATTAACAAACCTCCCCAGCGCCTCCATCTGGGGGGCTCCTCCCCTGCCTCTCGTGGGCTCAGCTGGGATTCCCCTGCCTCCCCCCATCTCCATTAGGGGGAGTCCCTACTCTGAGCACGGGGCCCTTCTGCCCCTGGTCAAACCTCTGAAAAACCAGCCCGAGCGACGCCGCGGGTGAAGCGGGTGGCTGAGGCGTCCAGCCTGGGCGTTGGGACTCTTAAGAAACGGGACAAAGCATGAGGGTTCTGGAGGGTCCCCACCATAGGGACCCACCCGCTGTCGGCCCCCAGTGGCCTCCATCCAGACTTTGGTTGCTGGGGTTCTGGCCTTCCCTTCGTATCCCCTGTCGTCATTGTCCCTGGGGTGCAGGGAGCCAGGGCCCCTCTTTGTTTGGGGTGCCCTGCTTTCCTCTTGGAGCCGCCAGCCGTCTTCGGTGAGAGGAAATCAGCCCTCCCTGCTACTCCTGTGATACCAGCTGCTGCCGCCGAAGCCTTTATTAATGCCTGAAGAACCCGGTTGATTCTGCCATTTGCATAGCTTCCCTCCCCCTCCCAGGGTCTCTTTCTTTTGTACACCCCTTCCCCTGCCAATCTTGCCTGCCTTCTGTCCTTCAGCTTTCTTCTTCCTCTGCCAGCTGATACTTTGGCTGAGGAAGGCAGGCAGCTGGGGCTAGGGACGGCTGCTTTCCGCGCCCCCAAATTCCAGAGCCCACCACGTTGGGCCTGTGTCTCTGGCTGCATACCCCTAACCACCCCCCCCCACGTTGCCCTTCACTGGGCATCATTTACTGCTTGTGTTGCCCGCTGTCTGTCCAGCTCTCCATTCTTCCTCTCAAGAAAGCTTTTGTTCTGCCCCATCCCCAGGGCCTGGGGTGGGGGTGGCACCTTCACCATGACAGTGCACTTCTTCCCGGGGCCCAGCTCCCCCCAGCCCCTTGGGGGCTGCCACCCGCCATACTCTGTCACACTGAGAGTTGGTATAATTGGGCTCAGGCAAGTAAAATGTCGAGGGAGACCTGGCCTGCCCGGTGAGCTCATGCATTTTCTATTCTTGCCACCTGGGCTACCTGGGCCGGTGACATCGGCCCCCCAGGGGTGATGAGGGGCCCCGGTAATGTGGTGTCAGTGGACTTTGGCAGTCTGGCCCACTCCCTTCAGGAGATGGGGGATGGGTAGTTCTGGTGCGGCCTTGAGGTGTGACATTGGAGGGCATTCCTGGGGTGGGCTGGGCTGGGCTCCCCCCCACCGAACTCTCTTCCCCCAGGGTTCCTTGCAGGCCCCTGCACTAGGCATGTGGTGGGTTCCGAGAGAGGGTCCCCGAAAGCTGGTGCCTGCCTGCCTCGTGTTGCACGGAAATCACCCTCCATTGGCCGTGTTTCTGGTCTTTCCCCTCAGAGCCGTTCTTTTTTCCCTGCTTCCCAGGGGTTCCCTGCATCTCCACTTGTCCATGGGCTCCACCTGGAGCCATGATGCTCAGGGCTCAGGTGTCAGGAGCAGGTGGAAGGGGAGAAGCTCCTTGGATATCAGGGAGTCGTGGTGGCATCTGGGTGGATGGTTCTGGAGCCATCACTCTCCACCCATTTTTTCCAGTATTTGGGTCGAACAGAGCGTGGGACTCTGCCTGGCATTTCCCGGACTTGGGCCCAGTCAGGGAGACCGATCCACCTTTGCTGGGCAAATGGATATCCGGGGATGACTCAGTCTCCCCTCCTGTCTTGTGGGTCCGCATTGCACAGCATTTCACAGGTGTTGGAGTGCAGTGCAGACTTCCAGCTGCTGCTTCCTGCATCCAGGCGCCAGGAGACCTGTGGCTCTGCCGGTTATTCCGGCGGCCGCACGGCCTGACCGACGATCAGGGAGTGAGGTGGCTGGGGAGGGACAGGCAGGGATGATGTGGCTCTGAGGCACAGAGTGTCCGGGCGCCCTCTACCCTGCGCTCACCTGCCAGCTCTGACTTGAGTACCTACAGCGACCGTGTGTGGGGGAATATAGGGATAGCATGGAGAGAGTTCGGGGTGGGGAGGAAAACCCTAAAAATAAAAACGGATATTTATAAACCCAGCAGGTTTGGGGAATAATTGACGAAGCTTAATGTTTTCAGCTGAGAGCAGCTTCCCTCCCTGACTGCATTAGGCTCCATTTGTGGAGTCATTCGGAGCCAGCTGAAGGTTCTTGAGGAGTGTGGGTCTTGGCAGGCGCCTTGCAAACCGGGGCTGTTTTTGCGACGGTCGAGTGCTGCTGGAGGGAGACGGGGGCGGGGGCTGGGCAGGGGCGCCGAGACACCAGAGCCTCCAGAGCCTCCAGCTGCTCTTCATCCAGGGCAGCCTCCTGGCACACCTGCCCGGGGTGGGCATCCCCTTTTCCAGAATTTGCAGGGAGGAGGACGCCCGTCTCCCACGAAGCAGGTGCAGGCCGTCCTTGCTCTGTCCTTCTGTGCAACAAAAGATATCCGGGGTGGGTGTTTGGAGAGACCCCCCTGCCCCCCAGGCAGGGCAGCTCAGCCTCCAGTGGTGGGGACAGGAGGACGACCTGATGCCGTGCCTGTATGGGATCCACGTGCCGCTGACAAAACCCGCCATGGGTGTGTGGACAAAGTCACGTCACTGCCTGTATTAGGGAGAACTAGGGTTCAAGGGCTTTTCAGATTTGTCTTATTCCCACCTGGTCTGCGACCAGAAAGCTGCTTGGCTCGCAGGCTGGGGAAGATGGGTGCTGAACAGGAGTCGAGGTTCAAGTGCATGCTACCCTATTTCAAGGAAGACGGACAGCCCAGAGACGGGAAGGTTTGGCTGTGAGAGGCACAGGAAGTAGTGACACCTGGATCTCCGAGCCCTGCGGTTCAATTTGTCACCTCCTCTGCCTTTTAGAAGCTCAAGGGTACTGAGTATAATGTGTGGGTTTATTTTTTTCCTTTTTCCTTAAGGGGGAAAAAAAAGACACTCAAAAAAAAAAAAAAATCCCGGCGTACCATTTCTGTCTTGTCTCTGGCTGATATTTCTGAAGTGGCGGTGGGGGGCAGGGTGCATGGGGAATATGAAAAAATCAATTGGCTTACACTCCTGCAAAGGCGAAAATGAGTGAGCGGGTGGGAGTGACTCACGGGCAGGGCCTGGACTTCTCCTTGCTTTATTTTTGTCTCCTTTTCCCCCTCCTCCGAGGAACTGCTGGTCCTGGGCCCCCTCCGACTCCCCTTCCCCCGGCCTGGCCAGGCTGGACCTGGGGGTTGGTGAGGTTCCACATAGTTTTGGAATTCCCTCGTTTCTGTCCTGAAATCAAGGCACCCCCAACGTCCTGCCGACGCCAGAGCGATCCCAGACATGGAAAGCCCCCCAGGTTTTTGTTCAGCATCCCCGTTGGTTCCTTTCTGGGTCCCACTGTGGTGAGGGGTGTGGAACCTGGGTTTTGGGGTTGCGGTGACCCCTCCCTCAAAAATGCCGACCTGGACCTGAATCGAAAATGTCACTTTTCTTTCCGAGGGGCTGATTTTGTTCAGAACTCCCTGGGTGGTCCCTGTGACTTTTGAGGGTTTTGGTTTTTTTCAGTCTTTGCTGTTAGCTCCTTATAGGAAGGCCAGGGGTCCCCTGGCTTCCTACTGGGGGCACTGAAAATCCCCATTTTTCTCCTGGTTCTTGCCTTCCTGTCTCCCTCTCTGAGTGGCCTCACCTCTGCCCTGTTTCACTTGCAAAATGAAATTCCACCTCTGCTTCGTGGTCAGAGGCCTGACTTCCAGGACCTCCCCGGCGTGAACTGTGCGCACTGGGCTGGTGAGCTGCCCGCTGCCGTGTTGCCTCATCTCCCAAGTCGGGGCTGCTGCAGCCTGCTGCTTGTGGAGCTGGGGCATGTGATGCTGTGCATCTGGTGCCTGGTCCGACATCCACATCGTGGCACGGCCCGGGGGCGTGGGGGCTGGGTCGGGGCAGGGAGGCGGAGAGGGGCTGGGAAGATGTGGTGTCGTCGTGTGGGTAATGGAGTGCTGGTGAAAATTTAGGGGTTCTGGGAAAATAAGGTTGACACGTCTGTGTGTGTATAATTTAATGCCGTTTATAATTAACCTTGTGATCAGCAAATGAGGGGATGTCGGGGGGATAATAATAGCTGCTCCGACTTATTTGGAGTCGGCGCCCCGTGCCAGGCCCTCTGCTGAGTAAGCACATAAGGCATGTCCTCATGCCTGTAACCTTCACACAGCCTGTGAGCTCAGTTGTGGTGTTCAGAGCCCCCTTTCTCAGAGAGGGAAACTGAGGCACAGGGAGGGGTCTTCATTGGCCCAGGGTCCACGGATGTCAGAACCCGAACTCTTAAGTGCCGCGGAGTCCGGTGATCTGCTCTGTACACGTAGAAGTCCTTTCTATGACATTTCACCTGCTGGGGGCGCCTCCGAGTCACTGCGGAGGCTCTGGAGCTCCCAGCTGTCTTCCTCAGAGGGTGACGGAAGAGCATGGATGCGGCACTGCAGCTGCCTGGGTTCGAATCTCAGCTTGGCCACTCGTCGTCTCTGTGACCTGAGGCAAGTTGCTCAGCTTCTCTGTGCTTCCATTGTCACATCTGTCGGATGGAGAGTGATGGTACCCAGCTCGCAGTGTTGTTGGGGGATTTAAGTGAGTTAATATGTGGAAAGCTGTGCATTGTTCCTCTGTGGGACCTGCCTGACAGGGGCTCCCCAGCAGCCCCTGTCCCTCCACAGGGTCCAGCGTGGATGATATGCTGTGGTGACTCAGCCGCTGCAAACTGGGGCGTTCCTCGTCACTGGCTGCCTAATCAAGGCCGCCCCACTTCTGCAGCAGGGCAGAGCCAGGCCCCTGGCAGGATCTTAGCCACGGGAGGCCAGGTGAGGCTGCCTCGGAAGGCTCTAGGTGCTCCTGGGACCCAGGCAATGGCCCCACACTGCCAGGATCTGTGGTAGCTTTGAGCAAGTGCCCAGGGGGAGGTCAGGGAGGCTTCACGGCTGTGAGGTCTCTGCTGGGACTGAGGGTGCTCAGGAGAGGGTCCGTTTACAAGCTCAATGTGCCAGCACCCATCCATCCATTCATTCGCCGATTCATTCCTCCAGGCAGTCAGTGTTTGTGGAGTACCAGCTGCCAGAGAACTTGAGAGCCAGACTCTGGGTTCCAGTTCCAGCTCTGTTGCTCACCGGCTATGGGACCTCAGGCTAGTTATGTAGCTGTCCCGTGCCTCAGTTTCCTTGTCTGTAAAATGGGTGTTTTGGCATTGCGTCAAGTCATGATAGGATTATTGCCTAAGCCTGGCAGATGGAAAGCCCTTTATAAGTACTTCCTCTTTCTTTTTAAAAAATAAGACCAAATAAAAATGAAATTCTGGGGCTGTAGCAGTGAACGAGGGAAGCTGGGTCCTTGGACCCTGCAGTGTATTGGCGGAGATGGCGAGCACATAAGTAAGAAAGAAAAAAATGGACTCCAGGAGGGTTCTGAGACCGAAATCCAGTGGCCCCTAGTACATCGCCTGGCCACTGTTTGTGGTGGGGGGACAAGGAAGGCCTTTCTGAGATGACCTCTGATCTGAGACCTGAAGGCAGACAGATGAACAGGTGCTGGGGACAGCAAGGACAGAGCTAGGGGGCTCCTGCGGCCGCGTGGCTGCAGGTGAGGGAAGCAGAGACGAGAGGCGGAAGGCCCCACTGCAGCAGAGCGGGCTGGGTCCCCTCACATCAGTCTGGAGGCATTGGCCGAGGCAGAAGGATGTGGCAGGACCATCATTCTCAAACCCCAGTGCCCACTAGGGCCCGGCAGTGATGCCAGTGGATGGTGCGGGCTGGGCTGGCCCCCCAGCTTCCTGAACGGCTCCACAACCAGATCTTCTAGTTATTCTGCGAAAAAACAGAAATCTACATTTCCTATGAAATTGCCCTATTTTACATCCTTGGAGCTTTCTTTTTCTTAAAACACCTCCATTTGCCGGTTGAGGTACCTTGAATCACCTCGCTTGCCCTTCATTGCCGAGCCTCCATTTCCTGGGCGGGAGAATGGGTTTAGGGCCTGAAGTCACCTCGACGGGCTCTTCAACGGCACCAGCCCAGTAACTTACGGGAGGACCGAGAACAGGGCCTGGGCCAATATCCGCGCTCAGTACATGTTGGCTCTGATTACATTAATATTGGTCATAATGATAAACTTGACTTAAATTAAATGCCGTGTAGAAAAAGCCGCTGGTCCTGCGGGTGCATTACCTCCTGGCTGCAGGACCTGTTCCCGTCTGCTCTTGAGGCTCAGGTTGGGGAGCGGCGGGGGGGGGCGGTCAGCAGCATCTTTCATAGAATTTGTTGCAGTGGTTTGCAACCAGGGGCAATTTTCCTCCCTGGGGGACACATGGCAATGTCTGGGAACATCTGGGGTGCTCCTGGCATTGAGTGGGTGGGGGCCAGGGATGCTGCTCAACACCCCACGGTGCCTGGGACGGCCCTGCGCAGGGAATGACCCAGCCCCAGTGTCAGCAGTGCCGATGAGCAGACCTGGCTCATGCTCAGGACCCGTGGCGGCCCGATTTGTGCTTGTGTGTGGATGTCCACCCCCCGCAGTCCGCAGGGTCCTGTTGGGCTTGAACTCTGAGATTGCTGATGGGTTTTCTCTGTGCACCTGTCCCAGCCCGCTGCCCAGTCAGTTATCAGAAGTGGGCAATCGCCCCTGACGTGTGGACCCCAGAAGTCGGGAACGGCCGGGGTCTCTGGTGAAGGTACTGGATCAGGAACAGGGAGGGGCTGTCATATCCAGGTGTATTTTTCCCTCTTTTGTCCCACCTGGCCGTGGGAGCCTAGACTCTGTCCCCACTGGGGAAAGGCTTTTGGAAGCCTGAACTCTCAGATTTTGAATTCTGACCCCGATCTTTCCTGGCTATGTGAGGTAACCTGTTATTCCCTTCCCCCGTCTTGGTTTTCCAATCTGTGAAATGGGGACAGAGCTTGCCTGCTGCATCATTGGGGATTAAATGGTGTCATGCTGACACGGTGCCAGGCACCCGGGGTGCACACACACGGTCTGAATGACTGTGTCCTCTCACTGCTGCCCACCCTCCACGAAAAACAAGGGGACAAGGATGGAGCCCCATACCTGCCATTTCCCAGCAGCTACAGTGGAGGGGAGGTGACCTCCCTGTCATGGAGCCGCACTGCCTGCCTGGCCCTGGGCTCTGGCTCTGTGTGCATTTTCTCTTTCTTCTGAGAACAGCCCTGAGAGGTGGCAGCTGTTGCCCCACTTGCAGATGGGCAAGCTGAGGCACTGGTGGGGACGAGGAACCGGAATGGCCGGAGCCTTTGGTCAGGGCTGCCCCACCCCCGGCCAAACCGAGGTGTCATTTCTGTGCTTGTGGAGGTTCAGAGGGGTCTGCATTTGGTTTAATACTCCACTGTTATTTTCTTGAAATTCTTAATTTCTGGTTACCCTGCAGTTTGACTTTGCACTGGGCCCCGCCATTATGCCCTGGCTATGGAGCGAGAGGGCTGCTTCCCACGGCGATTGTGAGCGGAGCGGAGGGGGACGTTGTTGTTGGCCAGGCCTGCTTCACAATCTGTTTTTGCCTCTCACAAGCTGTGTGGCTTTAGGGAAGTCGCTTTGCTTCTCTGAACAGCACACTCAAACTCCTCGCTTGGCAGCAAAGTCCCTGCCAGCCTAGCCTCCCTGTCCTCTCCCCCTGCCTCTCTCAAGCTTGATCATTCTGCAGCCACCTGCGTCCCGCACCGATTGTCCCAGTTAGGTAGGCCGTGGCTGGGAAAGCCCTGCCTCAGCAGCTCAGACACTGACACCCCTGCCCAGCTTGCTCCATCCTGACAGGGGGGGACTAGGAGACCCAGTCCCAAGTACAGGTGCTGCTGTGTGACTTTGGCTACTCACTTGCCATCTCTGAGCCTCTGCGTGTCTGAGATGTCCGGCACAGAACCAGTGATGAGTGGCCATTGAAAGCCAGGGGTTTTGAAGGTAGGGGTCACAGAACCCTGAAACAGTCCATGACCTTTCCCGTCTCTTGGGAGAAGCCCAAAGGAGTTGGGACCCCAAAAAGCACGTAGTGGCCGGGCCAGGCGATTTTGAGACCCAGTCACTCTGATGTTCATTTGGTACACTTTAGATCTGGCCACATTGTTGGAGAAGACACTGACGAGGCCCCCTGGAACAGGCTGGGCTTTCTTTTGGGAATCAAATTTGACATTTGAAGAACCCACATTGGAGTCTTGGCTTGGCCTCATGCACAGTGTGACCCTGGGCAAGTGGATCCACCTGTGAGGGCCTCAGTCTGCCCGTCTATAAAATGGGTATGGGACTGTCTCTTGGGTGGCTCGAAAGATCCACACTGAGCATGCCTGGAAAGTGTGGGCATAAACATCATGTGGTACAGCGTGATGAGTAATGCCCTGTGGGAGTGAATTGGGGGACCTGTGTACAGGGCCCTGGGGGTGCCGAGGAGCAGATGGGCTGAGTCTGGCATCTCTCAAGGATGTGGAGTCATGCCTGAGCCTCCTGCTGAAGTGCCAGGAGCGGGCTGGCAGGAGCCAATGCCAAGCCCTGGGCAGATGAAACCACAGGCTAGGCTGACACCGTGATCGATGCTGGCAGGAGGCCTTCCCTGGAACCACCGCCTGGACCGTGGTGGAGAAACCAAGTCACACCAGTGTGGCCTTGGCAGGTATGGGGGGGCGGTCCGTTCTGAGGTCACCCTGCCAGGTCTATCGCGGCTTCTGGACTCCCTGTGCAGTGCTCTGCTGGACACCGCCTGATTTCAGCCATTCACTATGACGTGTGCTTTTGCCCAGGCTGCTTGGTCCTCCTAATGACTGAGTAGTTTTCTTTAAACCCATTCATTCTCTTTTAAAACTTAAAAGAGAAAACTTTGTCTTACTCTTGTGAATGGGAACCCGGCATATCTTTGACATAAGCAGGGGGAACCTTAGAAAAAAGGGGATGGGAGAAGGAAAAAAACCATTTAATCATTTGGCTTTTGCCACAGGCTTAGAGCAGAGGCCGAGGGCCACTGGGACATTAAAGCCACGTTAGACCCGCCGGTGACTTCGGCCTGCAGAAGGCTTGGAAGCACCCAGGGCAGGAATGGCCCCCTTTTGGTTGAGTCATTGTAGCTAGAACCGTTCGGGGGGTTCCCAGCCTTTGGGGAGGGCAGGTCCCCTCCTGCCTTCCAACTGCGTGGCTTGGACTTTCTTGTTTGCGTCTGAGTATTCCTTCTTAACAGCCTGGGGAGAAGGTTATTTCTCCCTGAATTCAATTAATGAGCCTATTAAAAACTATTTATTTTCCCTGACAGTTGTTTACTGAGGAGAAGGAGATGAATTGGTCAGGCGTCCTCACCAGGCTGGCAGGAGGGAGGGTGGGGGATGCCTGGTGCCCGGGGCCCTGGTGCCAGGGGAGCGTAGACTAGGGGTGCAGTCTTTGCTGTCAGGAGGCCCCCCAGACGCAGAGCCTGAGCTTGGGCTGCCGGCACTGTTTCTGACCTTGTAGTTTGGGGGAGGTGGGCCCTGAGATGCATGAAAACCATCCTAGCGTGGAGGCAGGGAGCTGGCTCCAGTGACTTCCGTCTCCACTTCCCAGGCCACAGTGTCCTAGATGTACTGGTTTGGAACCTAAGACCTGACCCCATTGGGCCATGTGTTTGTGGCAGGGTGTCCCAGTGATCCTTCGCTTCTCCACAGCATTGAATCCTATGACTAACCTGGGCTCGAGGCCACCTGGTAAAAAAAAAAAAAAAACCAAAACATTTTCCAGTGTACTTTGCATGTCTGTGCTCTATGATACAATTCTGACCAGTGAGATAAATAAGCAGGATTTTCTGAAAATGCCTTCAAAGGGAGGTGGCGCATGCTCCCTCCTATGACTGCCAGCTGGAATTTGGAGGGGATGGTAGGCACTCAGGCAGCCATTTTTGACCACGAGGCAAGAATCATGGATAAGAATGGGGAAATCAAAGAGATGAACGGAGCCTGGGCCCCAATCATTGTGGGGTGGACACAATGGCCCTGAAAGGCCAACCTAGGCGCTTACTTGCTGTGAAGAGAGAAATTATGCCTCTCATGTGAGTTTTTTGCACCCGCGGCCCCAGTCGATCCTAACAACAGCATTGTACGGGCCTTAGGAAATGGTGCTTTTCTTGTCTCCTTCAGGTCTCTGCTCATTTTTTAAAAAAGATTTTATTTATCTTTAGAGGGGAAGGGAAGGAGAGAAGGAGAGGAATATCAATGTATGGTTGCTTCTCATGCGTCCCCTGCTGGGAATTGGCCTGCAACCCAGGCCTGTGTCCTGACTGGGAATCAAACCGGCAACCTTTTGGTTCTCAGGCCAGCACTCAATCCACTGAGCCACACCAACCAGAGCACTGCTCATTTTTAAGTGAAGCTTCCTCTGACCTTCTTAAGATTTGCAAAATTTGCCTCTCCCCCCAGCTACTCATCTGCCCTTTCCTGCTCTGCTTTTACTCAAAGCCCTTGTCACCATCTCCATGCTGTATGCATCTTACTCATCTTCTGCCTCCTGCTCTGGCCGGGAATTCCTGGGGAGGCGTTTTTGCCCGTCTTCTCTGCTGTGTCCGTAGCAGCTCCTGCGCAGGGCAGGGCTCTTTCACAGGGGAAGAAACGAGGCCTGAGGCCTTCCACCTGGCTGGAGGCCGTGCCTACACTTGCGCCAAGCAGGTGGCTCCCAAGTTCTCTCTTTTCACCCTGCCCCCCAACCAGTTGGCCAGTCCAGGCAGGCAGAGTCGGCCCCAGCGGCCGCTCCTGATCCTTTCTCTCGCCCCCATGTTCTCACCTTGGCCTCCAGAAATAGCCCCTTTAAAATAGCTGTGTCCCTGAGAGCCTTCCGGGGCCTCTGCCCGCCCACGGATATGACGCCTTGCCTACGGGCCAGTCTCCTTACTGCTGTGGGATTTTTAAAAATGTAGTTGGTGTTAGGTGGTTTTCTTCACCCCTCTTTTATGCCTGAAGAAGGCCAGTCACCCCCAGGGCTGCTTTCCCGTCCCTGACACTTGTCATTTAGGTTTTGCTGTGTGTGTCCCTGTGGATACTCCACAGAGGAACAGCTGTGGAGGGGTGCCTGGTTTGCAGAATGAGAGCTCCTGCTGTAGGCAGGCTCGAGCCAGCTCAGGCCCGCGTTCCCAAGACTGGCCAGAAAGCCCTGAGTGTGAGTCCCGGCACTGCCTCTGGCTGGCTGTTCGACCTCAGGCACACGCAGACCGTCTCCAAGCCTCAGTGTACCTGTCTGTGAACTGGGGACTTCTCAGGACTTAGGCAAATGGCCGAAGTTCTCTGAGCCTCAGTACGCATCTAATACTCTGCAGAAGTTATAGGTATTTTCTTATCTTTTATTCTTGTCATTTATTAAGACCGTGTAAATTAGTGGCTAAGAACTGGACCCCTGCCCTGGCTGGTGTGGCTCAGTGAATTGAGTATTACCCTGCAAATCAGAGGGTCGCTGGTTTGATTCCCAGTCAGGGCACATGCCTGGGTTGCAGGTCAGGTCCCCAATGGGGGCCACATGAGAGGCAGCCACACATTGATGTTTCCCTCTTTCTCTGTCCTTTCCACTCCCTAACAATAAATAGTATCTTTTAAAAAAAAGAAGAAGTGGACCCTGGCGCCAGGTGGCCTGGGTTCAAGTTCCAGCTCTGTTCCTTATTTGCTCTGATTTCACCTCCTGGCCTCAGGTCCCCATCTGTAAAATGGGGATCCTGGTGACCCCTGCCTGCCAGGGTCCTCGGGAGAATCCAGTGGGTTACTAAGGGTGAACCCCGCAGAGCAGCACTGGGCTCAGGGTGAGGCTGTGATGGTGCTGTGAATGGCACATTTATGTGATTACTATTTGTCGGGTGCCTTCTGTGGGCTGGCTCTTCCTGGGGACGGAGTCGGTGAGTTGGACGCTTCTCCGGTCCACCTGCTCGTTCCACTTCGAGGTCCTGGATCAACCATAGGGCTCTGTCTCTCAGCAGGGCAGGGATTAAACCCGCCCAGTCACCATGCAGGGGCCCCTGCTTCCTGTGTTTGCTCAGCAGGTGTTGGGCCGCGGAGTGGCTCAGACCGGGGCTGGAGGCTCAGAAACGGGGACAGGAAGGGCCCAGACTGGAGGAGGCGTGGACGCTTCCCATGCCAGCAGGCCCAGTGGCTGGTTCGGCTGCAGCCACTGCCTCCCCCACACCTGTGCCTTCAGTTGTCCAGGGAGTTTCTCTGACACCTACTGTGTGCTGGGCTCTCCGCTGGGACCTGCTGGGGAGGAAGTGCTTGCCTTTGTGGGGCTCATGTTCCGATCACAGAGACAATAAGCAGAATAAAATGTGTCATGTTAGATGGTGATAGGAGGAGGGAAGAAAGGGATTTGGGAGTGGAGGGATGAGGGCTGTCATTTTAAATGGGATGCAGGGATGGCTGCATTGAGGAGGTGACAGATTGAGTAAAGGCCAGATGGAGGTGAGGGAGGGAAGCAAGTGGATATGTGGGGGAAGAATGTGCTGGGCAGAGGGTATAGCCCCTGAAAGGGCCCTGGGGCAGGACCGTGGCTGGCATGTTGGAGGAGCAGTGAGGAGGCCCATGTGGCTGCAGGAGAGTGAGTGAGCAGGGGCAGGAGAGTCAGGTTGTGCAG
>PVKM010029800.1:0-17551 GCA_004027735.1 Carollia perspicillata | reverse complement strand
TACACTATTGTGACTTTATATCTTTCTTTCTTTCTTTGCTTGTTTAAGTAGTCATTTGACCATGAAACTTGGGAAATGATAAGAAGGTGACATGACAACCCAGAAGTCCACAGGTACTGCTGTCAATCAAACAAAGATGATTTTGACATAGTTTTATATCGAGACCATGTTCAAAATTGTCAGTAGAGAATTGTGTTTTAATGTATTCATTAAGTGTTTCTGCATTTAGCAAATGTGACTGTTAAAAGTAACACACTGATAATATACACCTAGTAGGTAAAATAATAGTTGAAGATTGTTACCAGCTATCTTCTTCAGTCAAGGACATTTAATGTAAATTTCAGACTTCTCACTTCTGAGTTGGGGATAATTAATAATAATAATGATAATAATAAATAATAATATCATCTAGCTTAAAGCAGGGGTGTCCAAACTTTTGGCATTTCTACACCACACTGGAAGAAGATGAGCTGTCTTGGGCCACACATTAAATATATTGTGACATGTAATCACAAAAAAATCTCATAATGTAAATTTACAATTTTGTGTTGGGCTGTATGCACAGGCATTCTGATCTGCATATGGCCCGTGGCCCGTGGATAGGGTGCCCTGTGAGAGTAAATGAGATAATCAACATAAAACTCTGAATAAGACCCTGATACAAAGCAAGCATTAATGATGTTCTCTAAGATTGAGATTGATACTGTTTTTATTTTTTCTGTTCTTAAGGTGCTGTGTACAAAATGCCAAGAACCATAAGAGCCATGTTTATTAAGAGAAAGTCATTGCTATTCTAAAAACTGAGCTTTTATTATTCCTGATGGTGCCTGAGTATAGGAAAAGTACATACTTTTGCCAATGGGTGTGAAGCAATGGAGAACAGAATTACCTCAGAGAAAAGACCAGCTAATAAGCCAAGGGAGCCCAAAGAGGGCACAGTCTTCAAGGGTCACCACAACCTTAGCAGATTTCCACAGCCATAAAAGTTTGAATGTGTTGGTCCATGGAGGATTGGTCTGACTCTCAGGGAAAAAACAGTAAAGGTAGGAAGTACCTAAAATTTTGAGTGCCTATTCCTTGCAAAACCATCTGCTGCATACTTTATAAATACTATTTCATTTAGTCATATCAAAACCATTTAAAGTAGGAAGCGGAGAAACCATAGGCTCATAGAAAGTTGCAATAACTGGTCTTAGATAAGGGACCTAATCAGCATTCGAATTTACATGTGTATATTTCAAACCCTGGTCCTTTCTATTACACTATGTAGCCTCTCTCAGAAACTGACATTTATTATTAAGTGGCTTAACTTTGATACAAGACTAGTGTATAAACCAAAACAACAATGTATTATTGTTGCAGAACACAGGTCCAAGGAGAGTACAATATACTGTTACTGAAAGGACCCCCCACTAGGTTCACATTGTTCGCATCTGGAGGAAAGACATCTTTCAATGCCAGAGATTAGTGAAAAGGAAAGGAAATGTTTATTTAAAGCTATATAGACTTAAAGTAGTACCTAATGTCTTCATTAAAATCAAAGTTCTTTAGGATACCCACAGACACATACAGTTCTTTCTTCTCCATCTGCCCTAATTTGGGGTACTGTATCTCAGGAAAATAAGTAGATTCAGTCTCCCGACACCATCAGCTGTGTTGTTGGCCAGGATCAAGAAGCCTCCCGGTTCTCCTTGGCAAAGCTGCAAGGGGGTCTCCACTCTGACAAAGTCGCATGCTTCTCCTTTTAATGCTGCCGCGTCTCAGTTTAAATCCTCATGTCAATCCTCCTCTGCAGCCCCATTTCCAACTCTTCCCACAATTGTCTACACTTGCCAGCATTCCCGTATCCTTCCAGCTTTACTGGGCTGCCATCGTGAGTCTGGGCAGGTGTGGCCCCATGGTGTGGAGCCAATCATCTCCAAGCTCTCAGGCAGGTGCTATAACCAGGGGGAGTTGCCTCCCAGTTACATCTTGGCCAGAAGTCACTGCCTTCCCCCTGACTCAAAGCATGGACACACCTATTTAACGTGTCTGTTCAAGCAGATAAAGGTTATAGATATGTTAAATGACCATGCCAGAGGTTAGCTACAAAGCTGTTGCTGTACAACACAGCTCTCAGTGACCCTGCTCCATTTGTCCCTTCCCCCAATTCACACCTGTGGCTGGGGGAGGACATCCTACATATCTTTCTAATATTTCCTGGACACCTTGAGTCCTGGACCCCATTCCAAATCCCTATTTGGAGCCCTCCTCTTGGCTGCACCTTGTTACATTACTTTACAATGGTGTTTTTTGTAAATATTCAAGTGAGTGGAATATTTAAATTTGCCATTTAGGCTATTCACCTATGAAAAATTACTGAGAAGCAAAATTCCTAATCAGAAAGGAATCCACCTAGTCAGAGGGAATAATTCTTTCAGACCACTGAGTCCATTGAGTTCTGCCTGACTCATGTGCCTTGCCAAGTCTTTGTCTCGATTTTGGGTGTTCTGCTTCGTGTAGTTTGGCTATTGGTCTGACCCGCCAAGGTCAAGGGAAGGCAGCAGTGGGCATTAAAGCAAATACTTTCTTTCTATGGCCTTGTTCCTTTCCTCTGGTGCCAGCAGGTCTGCTCTGTGGGCCCTTTTACTGAACTGGGAGTTATAAGATCTATTTGAGTTAGCATTTGTAGTAGAATGGACAAGCCTAGGAATTTAGCCTTCTCTGGCCATGGCTACTTTGACGTTCCTCCACTTGGTCTAGCCTGGTTCTGTTCCAGCTACATAATGGTGAGGGTTAGTAGGTCTCTATCTTCTGAGCTTGCTTGGTTGTGAATCCTTGACAGAGAGAAGGAAGTAAAACCTGGGTACTCCTGGATCTTGGCCAAAGTGACAACACATGACATTTGTCTTAAAATTGTCCCCAAAATTCTCTGTCAAATTCCATAATTTTCTCTCCTGGACACAGTTAAATTAACATTAACAAATCCTTCGTCTTAGGTTTCCTGTCCAAATTCCATGCAAATGAACCTCCTTCTGATAAAACAGTCTTCAGACAAAATAATAGTTATTCTGTGTTCTTTCATATGAACACAGAAAAATCCATTCTTACAACAACTTAATGAGATGGTATTGCAATGGCAATCTGGCTTTATTAGGTCTTCATAATTTCACCATTTTTTCAGATCTGAACAGGCAGACTTTCTCTTTTCATGGCTTAAATATCTAAACAGCTAATTTATCCCTGGCCAGCATGACTCAGTGTTGTTCCACAAGCCAAAAGGTCTTGGGTTTGATTCCCCATCAGTGCACATGCCTAGGTTATGGGTTCAGTTCCCAGTCATGGCATGCACAAAAGGCAACCAATTGATGTTTTTTTCTTATGTCAATGTATCTCCACCTGTCTTTCTCCATCACTAACCCCTCTCTAAAAAAATAATAATAAATGAATAAATCAATCATTTATCTATTCCTAATCTTTGGTCCTAATATTTCAATTACATAGCTTAACTTTATTTTCAAGTTTAAGGACAGCTAAGTTTAGCCAATTTACATCTGACTTACTGAAATTTGTTACTAACTCTGTCCTAGAGACACACTGATTCAGCTAAACAGAAAATTTATTAACAAACATTTTGAACAGACCAGTTATACTGGAAGATTATAGAGGGCAGGAATCTGGGGGGAAATGTACTCCCATCCCAGGAGCATCTACTGCAAATAGTGTAATAAGCTCTATCATTCTTGTATTATCTGAACTATCTGAATTATCTAAATGAAATTGCTTCCCTCTTTTCCTAACCCTTAACCTAGGAAATACAAAGTTCTCATTACTGAATTGGGAAGGTAAGGGGTTTAGGATAATGAGATAGACTAATGAGTTTTCAAAATCACATGGTAACCTATTATTATCCAAAGACTATCCACACAATAGTGCAACTTCCATACAGAGTTAAATTGAAAAATGTCTTCCAAGGTTCCATTTCTACACACATAAACACATCAGAATACTGAACTTTAGTTGTTCTGAATAGACAAAATAAAATCATTTTAAATTTGTTGAACTGAAAAAGCAGAAACAGTATTCCCCAAACCTGTAGGCTCTCTAATTCAGGCTCTTTTCCTGTCTCATTAAGTGGCAACATCTTCTACAATGTGCACAGAGCCACAGGCATGGGAATCATTCTGAATTTCTGATAGAAGGAGCCAATGGTCTGTGGTTTAGGGAAGGACATTTGGTTTGGAAATGCTCTGTATTAGGATAACTTTAAAGGGGAGATATCTGAACTGAAAATCTATAAAGTGCTTCTACAGTTTGGATTGAACTGTTTGCATGTTAATTCATCAACGGACATCAATAACTTTGGATTGATAATTTATGATGGTAAATCAGATAGCATCTCCTCTTCCTTCTGCTTTCCTTCCTTACCCTTCCTCCTCCTCATATGTTTATTCTCCAGTTATCTTTGCTGTTTAGGAGATAGAGAGTTTGAGCTAGAATTTAGAGAATTGCTATAATCATATTTGTTGATATTAGGTAGGACACATAAGGATATAAACCGTATACTTAATATCAAGCTCTCAGGCATATTAGAATCCATCTGAAATTTTTGCAGTTCTATTGGTTGCTTTTTATATAGTATGAGTTATGGCGATAAGAACACACGTAGAGTTCTTGATTTAGGGGGGAATTATGAATGCTGTTAAGTGTTTAACAGCATTATTATTAAAAACATACACTTCTTTGGACTTGAGACATTACTTGACTTATTTATATCATGCTAATGGGCACCACAGTTCATTATAATTTCCTAAAATCATGCAAGAAGACCAATATATGTGTTCACTTTATTATCCCCAAGCCCTTAGGAAGGGAAAGGTCACTTTAAAGTGAAAAATTTCTGCAAAAATCAAGGGCCCTACTAAGAAGAAACTAAATTGCAACTGCCAATCACACATGCCCATCAAATAAGGTGATTACAAAATGTTTCAAAAGAAACATTTGTCTTAGTCTTTTTCTCATCAAAAAGTTTTCACTTTATCTTTACACAACTTTATGTTTTCTGTATGAGCAGTCTGCATTTTATAATGAAATTTAGTGAAAAACTTGGCTTGGCTAAGATATACTTGTTTATAAGACAGGACAGATGTACCAATACTCCATAACAAAGGAGCCATTTCTGCAACTAGAAATGAAACAAAACAAAGAAACCCTAAATTATCTATTTTTTCTTTTTAATATATTTTATTGATTATGCTATTACAGTTTTCCCATTTTCCCCCCTTCACTCCCCTCCACCCTGCACACCCTCTCCCACCCACATTCCCCCACTTTAGTTCATGTCCATGTGTCATTGATTTTTTAGCTTCTACATTTCCCACACTACTCTTGCCCTCTCCCTGTCTATGCTACTTTTCTCCCCACTGTCTATGCTACTTTTCTCTGTACCTTCTCCCCCCGGTCCTCCTCCCACTACCCTGTTGCTAACCCTCCATGTGATCTCCATTTCCGTGGTTCTGTTCCTGTTATAGTTGTTTGCTTAGTTTGTTTTTTTTGTTTGTTTGTTTGTTTTAGGTGTGGCTGTTAATAATTGTGAGTTTGCTGTCATTTTACTGTACATGTTTTTTATCTTCTTTTCTTAGATAAGTCCCTTTAGTATTTCATATAATAGGGGCTTGGTGATGATGAACTCCTTCAACTTGACCTTATCTGGAAAGCACTTTATCTGCTTTTCCATTCTAAATGAAAGCTTTGCTGTATAGAGCAATCTTGGATGTAGGTCCTTGCATTTCATGACTTGGAATACTTCTTTCCAGCCCCTTCTTGCCTGTAAGTTCTCTTTTGAAAAATCAGCTGACAGTCTGATAGGAACACCTTCGTAGGCAACTATCTCCTTATCTTTTGCTGCTTATATATTTTATATATAGTTATATATTTATATTTATATAATTTATATGATATATAATACATTATATATTGTATAACATAAATATATATAATATAAAATTTTATATATATGTGTGATATTATATCATATATATATAATCTGCGTATGTCTTAGCCTAAAACTATACTGTTAATGAAATAGTTTTCTCCATATCTGTATTTAGTTAACTGGGAACTTTTCAGTAGTTTAAACTGATGGGAAACCAATACCAATGTTTTCCCAACCTTTCTCCAGACTGATAAAACTAATCAACCAGGCTGAGAGGTTACTAAATAACATACTTTAGGTTTGAAAAAGGGTTTCAAAAGATAAGATCATTTGTGATTTTTTAAATAATTTTCTTTATTTAAACTATAGAGCTCAATGGAAAATTATGATAGCAGACATGTTTTAGTAAGAAGAGCACCTATTTTGCCATCAAAAATTATCCTGATGCAGGAAAGGAGCACTTGGCTATGGGATTTGAACAAATATATGCTAAAGTAAATGTACAGCATGCCGCTGGGAGTGATACAGCTGCAACTGCTGCATAGCACACACATACTCAGGTTACCTAAATATTGTGCATGCCATATCCACTGCAAATTATTCCTAACTTATAGGATAATGACAGCCCACTCCTTAATTGCTGAGGCTATATTACATATTTTACCTTTCAATATGAAAAAGATATTATAAATACATGTTAAGTTTTGCTCTAGTTAAAAACAATATAAATTTTAAAATTGGTATATCATAAAAGTAAGCATTACTCTCCCTGAATAAAATAAACAACAAATTATAAGCCCAATATTTTTCTACACATGTAACTGAGCTAATAATCCTGCTTTATGGCAAATAAATACACATTTCAGTTATTATTCTAACATAGTTCTTAAAAGACAATATTATTGATTCTAGAATATCCATATACTAAGTTAAGATTGTCTTTTAAAGAGATGTTTATTTGTAAGGCCTTTAAATCTCATAAATTTATTCACAAGACTGGCTGAGAAGGCTCACTCTGTCCTTCAACTGAAGTCATTTTCACTCAACAAGAAGGGCAAGGACACTGTTCCTGCATTTGAGAAGCCTTCCATAGATAAAGCCAAGAGCTACATACTCAGAAAAACTGAAAAACATCCTCATGTACTATGGGTGAGTACACAGACAAATTGATTTAAAATAACAGCAGGAACATTGAAAGGGTAGACTTTGTAAAGAAAATCCAGCAAGAGGTGGGTGTTGAGTTTTCATAAGGTATGGAATTTAGCTTGGTAAGAAATTAAGTGTACTTCATGGGAAATTTCCTCAGAGACCTAAACATTTTGGCTTTTAAAAAATATTTAAATAATTTTAAAGTATGAACACAATTTTAGGAAAAGTAGCATTATCTCAATTAGCAAAGTGTCATCTAAGGAACTCACCCTGATAATAGAGCAACTGGGGGCAGAAAGGCAAGGCCCCTTTGACTCTACATGGGTCAGTGTAAGAGAGGAAAGAACACCCCTGTCCCAGGACTGGGCCTGCAGAGTTGAAGGTAGAAGATAGCAAACACCTCAGCACTTCATGGATGCTGGCAATTTGCTTTGGGAGAAGTGGAAGTAAGTAGTTTTTATTTTTTGTAGCATAAGAGCTCAGAGACACATGGGGCAGGGTATCCACAAAGTGGCACCCACTCCTAGATCAGGCCCATTGTCAGGAACACCATTTCTGCAGGTGAGACACAGGGTGCTCCTCTTTATTAATGGGACAAGTCCCTGCCCTATTTAAGAGCTCTTCTATTTCTGACTATAGTGGCCACTAGAGAGTTTTACATAAGATTGGTGACTAAGGAAACCCTCCTGCCACACACAGGTGACACAGGCCTCACTTCTCATGCTCTGTGACAATTGGGAAAGAGGGCAGTGCCAAACACTGAGGCTGGAAAAGGAGTCAGGAACCTGATGGAAAGGGCCTTGACATCATACTAAGGAGACTCTGCTTTACTTTGAGACAGTGGAGAACCACGGGAACAGGGCACCATCAAGTGTGTACAGAGGTCCCACTGGATGTAAAATCCTTCTAGAAGAGGGACTTTTTAATCATTTCTATGAAATAGCTTAACTGCTAAAACAGGCCAACTGAAAAATGAAAGGCCACACACTTTCTATGTTCCTAAATAAAATAAAAGGAGTTCCTTTCCTCTGTCCTTTGAGGAGGAGTGTGGGTGGGGTGGGCACAGCAAAGATCCACAGCTAAGGGAGATGTGTATTCTGGAGAGCAGCAGAGCCATCCTGCAGGTGGAGAGATAAGAAGTGAGGCAAACATTGTCAAAGGCTCTGTCAGACTTGCCCATCATGAAGGCCATTGTGAAAGGCCCCCATCTGTGCATTCTTCATCTGGGCTTCACTCTGCTCTGTGACTCTAAGAACCAGCATGAGCATCGAAGACAATAATGGTCAGCATTGGCTTATGACTGACTGAATGAGCAGAGGATGTCTTCGAGAATAAAAGATGAGGGAAAAGACAGAGGGTGTTAAGGTCTTGCAAATCCAGGGATGCTAATAGCCTGGACCTAAATAGTGGCTGAGGGGATGGAGAAGAGGCAGCAGCTCTAAGAACTATTTTGATAGGACTCAGAACACTGATTGTGGAAACTAAAGGAGAAAAATGGGTCAAGAATGACTAATGCTTCTACCCAGGCAACTGGAATTTAAGCAGAAGAGCAAGAGGAGATAATGAACTTGGTTTAGATTACATAAAGAACCTTATTCATTAAAGAGTTTTAACTTCCTTATAACCAAGATAATTTATATTTATTACAAAAGCAAATATATCAAGGAACACTTTGAAATCCAATTAAATTTGTTTATTGAAATAACATAAACAATGGGTAGTACAGATTGTTTTCAGCATAACATAGGTGTCACACATTTCTCCTGGTAAGAGATAATAGATAGATAGGCTGAAGAAATACAATGATAGAGTATTATAGAGTAATTAATTTTATTACTGGGAGTCTCCATACAGATTGGCAAACCCAACCCCATTAACAGGTGAGGAAACTAAGAACTAGAGAGGCTGGCATTCTCCACTGTACTAAGTTTTAGGGCACTGACCATGTGCCAGGCACTTACTTGGTGCTGGGCATACAAAAATAAACAGCACAGTTCCTGTACTGAAGGAGCTCTTAGCCAAGCTAGTGTGTGATAGTTAGTGTCCAGTAAACAGGAAATTAACACACAGCCTAAATCAGTAATGTGAAAACAGCATGCTTAAGTTGCAAGGTGCACCCAACTCAGACTTGGAAGAAGTTCTTTGAAGGTCTTGTGTGAGCTGATCTACAATGGATGAGCAGAAATCGAGTAGACAAAGAGGTTGTACCCAAGAAAGGCCAAGGTGAGAAAAAGCATGGGGCATTTAGTTAGCCAAAAGCATTACTGTACAGGGAAATGTCAGTCCTGGATTTTGGAGACAACAGTCTTCCTGCTCCCAGTTCAGTTCTGTTTTCAGAACACTACCTGTCTCTGTAGGTCTCCTGACCAGCATGTGATGATTCAGCACAAGTACAGGTGCACTTGCATGGAACGAAGGAGACAGACACGGCTCATGCTTACCCAGTGACAGACGTCAAGATTCTCAAACTCTCTTGTTTAAAATGTCCCTTTAGAAGAATAATTACTTTGCATTATAGCATTTTTCTTCCATCCAAAATGTTTGTATCAGTTGGCTCATGCCATAAACTCTTAAGGTTGGGTGGGATTTTAAGGGGCCACTCTTTCAGTAGCCTAGGGAGCATTGGGCAGGGGCAGGGAGACCAGTCAACTCCTTGATGGAGACAATAAAGGGGTCATTATCTGCAGAGAACTTAAAAATTAATGGTAAAACTAACCAAAACTGTTCTGCTTTTTATTATCACCATGTGCCAGGAATCTGATGGTTCTCAGTAATGTTGATAATACAATATCCTTCTCTGTCCAGGCAAACTGCTCCCACTCTCAGCCCCATGTAAGACGTTGCACTTCCTACACACCACAGGCATAGAAAGCACCACACCCAGACAGGCGACCCAAGTCCCCATATTCATCTCTCCAGTTCACATTGCCACAGCATCTCCATCCTATTCTCTCTTGTAAACATAGGTTGAGCAGTTAACATCGTATGTACAAAAACAATCAGTGTATATCACCAAAGATGATTCTCATCCCTCAAGTCTCAGCTCTGTTTGGCACTAAGGCCACCAGTGTCTGATGTCCGATGCCATCATTCCTGCATTCTCAGGCTTACCAGGCGCAGTCCTCACTCATCCTCTCCAGCCGGGCCGTCTGACATGTGCTTGGGGGAACAAACACCGCAGGGTCTGCAATGCCCAGCTGTATGTCGAAAAAACGTGTGGACAGTACCACACTGTAATTTTTGGTGAAGGTTTCCTGGACAGGATAACAATCCTTGACTGTATAAATGCCAATCCAGGTTTCATCTATAAGAGGAAGGGAAGTTGACTCTTTAATATAGAAAACAGGCAAAATGCTTGTATTTTTTAACTTTGGTAAATTATACATAAAATTTACATTTTAACCATTTTTAAGTACAGTTCAGTGGCAATAAGTATATTCCCATTGCTGTGTTACCATCACCACCACCCTCTCCAAAACTTTTTCATCTTCCCCAATTGAAACTTTGTGCCCATTAAATGCTAACTTCCCATTCCCCCTCCTCCTAACCCCTGGCCACTACCATTTTCTTTCTGTCTCTATGAACATGACTACTTGGTACTTCATATCAATAGAATTATACAGTGTTTGTCCTTTAATGACTGGCTTATTTCACTTAGCATAATGCCCTCAAGGTTCATCCATGTTGTAGCATGTGTCAGAATTTCCTTCTTCTTAAGGATAATATTCCATTATATGAATATATCACATTTTGTTTACCTATTCATCTGCTGATGGACACTGGGTTGTTCTACCTTCTGGTGATTATGAATAATTCTTCTATAAACATAAATGTTCAAATATCTGAGTCCTCCCTTTTCATTCTTTGGGGTATATGATCAGAAGTGGGATTACTGTGTCATATGGTAATTCTATGCTTTTTTGTTTATTGCAAGCTGCCATATTATTTCCCCCAGCATAAAGGCCTGTGTTTTTGACGCAGTCTTGGGGTAGGGTATTGGCAACAGAACAGAGAAGAGCTTCACATCTATGTATAAAAGCAGACACTAAAAATAATGGCAGTAAATCTGGTCACTGTAACATTAGGAAGTTATGCGAGGAAGGAAGAGGAGGCACTCAATTCTGATGTGTGCCTTAGATAAACACCTTCCATGTCACTGGTCTGGGCAGGTGGGGTGAGGGAGATCATTAAATGTCAGAGTCAAGGCCAAGTCCACAAGAGCTGATGTGGCAGAAAGGTACAGGTGGTGCCAGAAGGCTAAGGTATTTCAAATAGGATGCTTGGTTCCCAGTTCTATACAACTAGCAGAGTATATGTGGGGGCATCAATGGGGATTAAACAATTCAATTATGCTTATAAATTTCCCTAACGACTACCTTCTTTAATAGGCTTAAATGTTTTTCCCATGATGCTTTCAGAGATGCAACCATCTCATATTTTTTGGACACTTACATGATCTAGCTGACTTTCTGTCGGACCACTCCTGGACAGCTATCTGCTCCTGGGGCCCCCCTATAAAGTACTGGTCCTCAAAGGTGGAGTTCTGAGGAATGTCAAGAGGATCCCATGGGTCTGTCAGTGTGATCTTGGCACACTGCTTGGTGGCTTGTTCAATCTGAAACATCACTCCTTCTTTATAGAGCAAAATATATTCAAATAATCTGAAAGACAGAGTAAAAGAGAATAGTTCAGGATTTTACATAACAATCATCATGGATTTTATCATCGCAGAGGCCAAAAAGCCTTTGATATAAATTACTCTTACAATAGAAAATAGCTTGTAGGTAATCATTTGCTTATAAACACAAGACATATAAGTACAGAGCCCATAACTGAATATTCACTGGACAATTACTTATCAAGCACCATATGCCAGACTCTGTGCTTAGGATACAAATATGAGGAAGACGTGATCCTGGATTAACAGATATTTGTGACCTCTTTAAACACAGATACAGGAGGATTTGACCATTGGCTTGGTTGAGTTCTCCTTATAGCACTAAGTCAAGGAATTACATTTACTGAATGTAAAATGACAGGAACACACTGATGGGCCAGGCACCTCAGCCCCATTGTCTAGACTGTCAGTCGTGAGTAAAGAAAGGGCTTTGGTGAGGAGACACAGCAGCAATGAGAACGGACACACTTCACATACTGGGAGGAGGCTTAGATAATCAAGGACAAAAGCTGAGGGGACCCCAAAATGAATGGCTTCCCATGCAGATTGTCTGCATGCTCTCTGTCTCCTCTCTCACAGCCCTGTGCACTCCCTATTTCCAGGCTGTGTCAGGAGTCAGCAGACCACCTGTGATCATCTTACATACTGTGTTGTCAACCGTATTGTGTCATTTTTAAATCTCAGCAATCTTGAGTGAAGCCCACCGAGTTTCCTTTTTAACTTTAAATATTTTTTTTATTTTTTAGTTGTAGTTGACATACAATATTACATTAGTTTCAGGTATACAACCTAGTGATTAGGTATTATGCAACTTATTAAGTGATCATCTTGATAAATCTCACACTTATCTGACACCATACATATATTATTGACTATATTCCCTACTCTGTACTTTACATCACATGACTATTCTATAGCTACCAATTTGTACTTTTTCACCCATCCTCCAACCCCACTCCCATCTGGCAACCATCAAAATGTTCTCTGTATCTACGAGTCTGTTTCTATTCTCCTTGTTTAGTTATTTTGTTTTTCAAATTCCACATGAAGGAAATCATATGCCAATGGAGCTTCTACGTGTTTGACTGTCAATCCAAAACTCCGGCCATGCTTCTGGTTGAGCAGAGTGAGGAAGCAGCCCTGACCTCAAAAAGTGAAATTTGCAGCACCTGGGGGTGGCAGAGCCTAGAGAAGTGGCCTTTCATGAGCAAGTAACTCCACTTCACACTCCTCATGGAGGATACCTGCTCACCATCCCAAGTCTGAGCACAAAAATTACTTTCTTAAGGAAAAAGTATTATAAATGATCACTATCTATATGGTTAAAATAGTACTAGGGCTTCTGTTTTGTAGGAGCTGGTATAGAAATATATAGGTGACCTCATTTTATATATTTAAGTATATCTATCCTGCTTATTACAGAAAGTATTTGAACTGGTTTATAGGGGTAAAACTCAAGCACAGCCCTTTAGAAGTGAGAGTGTATGTAGACAGAAAAGGTAGTTTTCATTTTATGCCACATTGCTCAAAATGAGAGGAGTCAGCCTCTCATAATACACACCTAGGGTTCACATCAAACTGTAAGCCCTTTGGAGGAGTTTGAGGTTGGGTTGTCACCGTTTTCTCATGTCGCTGTATTCTCGTTAGGCCCCTGGCACTTCAGGGTCTCAACATTCATAGAAGGAATACAAAACCAGCATCAACTTCAGCACATAGTCCATTCGTAAACGTGGGAATTTTGGTGCCTACATAAATCCTGTTCCATGGTCTTTTTAATGACAGCAAGGCCCCCACAAAATGCCCTTATTTTTTGCCCTCGGGGTGGTCTTTGTTATTCTTCTCTTCATCATCGGTGTCATCCTCTTGTGCTTTCTACATTTAAGGTGTTTAGCCAAGAGAGGCATTCCTAGTTTTTGCTGACACTCCAGTCAAGTGCTTCTCAAACTGCCATGATTGTCCCTTGGAAGATGTACAGTCATGTTCAGGAGAAGAGGTTCCTTCTTGAGAACAGTCCACAGCCCCTAAATCCAAGATCACAGAAGTGAGGGCCTGGCAGCCAAGTCAGCATACATGACTTGGTCAAACTCAGCAGAGCTTGCTCAATGAGAGATGGACACCTGACCTAGGCAGGACAATCAGTTTCGCTCCCTCAGACATGTGGAATGTTAACAGAAGTTTTGCCAGTCTGTCTCATGTGACTGGATATGTCATATGTAAACACAGAAGTCATGGGAGGCTATTTTCCAACATGTGAACTGAGTAAGATCAAAGAATGAAGCAGAGAGAAGCACGAGCAAGCTGGGATTCCACAGCTATTCAGTTCCCAGATGCATTTCTTTTCTGAGGCCCAGTGCCTAGAGATACCCTTGCAAAGAAGTTATATGTTTCCTTTGTTCTAATAAACTTTCCTTTTTCTGCTTGGAATTTTTTGTGTGACTCATAAGCAGGACTCATTTCCAATATAGTTGAGGACTCCACTGTTCCATCTAGAGTCCCGGTAATAGCTGCCAGCACAGCTGTTCTGGGAGAGGCACTGCATGGCCTGCTGCAGAACCAAGGGCCACCAACGCTGGGGCAGTCACCTGACAGGGAAGGGAATGTGACAGCAGGAGTGGAATGGCCAACTTTACTGTTTTCCTGAGACCAGCTTTGCCTATACCAAAAAGTACAATTTAATTTAAAAATGAGAATTCTAGACTTGAAACAATCATTACAAAGTGTTAATATTCATTAATTCCGGATGGTGTGAACACAGGTGTTTGTTATACTGTTCTCTGTTCTTTTCTGTTTTCAAGATAAAAAATGTTGTAATGAGTGCAGAGTCTGATACTGAGCTATGTCGAGAGTATCTTAGGTAAGACAGAAAATATTCACTTAATTAGAAACAAAATAGAACTGTAAAATTTGTTTTACAAAATACATGTGCATGTAAATGTGAGTACTGCTCAGCACAAAGTCTGGAAAAGAAGATTTTCATGATGGTGTAGTGGCTTGTATGTTTATGTGAACACATGCACAATTAAGTTTCGGGTTCTCTATTGCCAATAGGATACAGGGCCTGGAACCCAACAGAGCCACAAGGTCAAAATGCAGAGGTCAGCCAGGGTTGAAATGAGTCATCAGCCTGGGATTCTGTGCGGGTAATAACTGTAGACCCAAAGAACCGACCAACTTCAACAGAAACTAGATTCTGGGAGGCGAGATCAAAGCCTGGCTCTGAAATGAAGTAAGCTGTCACAAACTATGCCCCTGGGGTGCAGTCAAGCAAGGTGAGGTGCTGGAATGGATGTGGAGAGAAAGGCAGGCAGGCCAGCCCTGGTTCAGCAACAGCATGCAAATTCCTCCCTGCTGGCCAGACACCACTATAAATACAGTTCCAGGAGGGCCCTACCACTTACTTAACTCCCCAAAAAACTAACCATTCTTGCATTTTGGGGAAGGGCGATTGAGTTAAATTTATATACTAATGTAGAAAGTATGGATATCTTTACAATGTTGAATCATCCTATCGCCCCCAAAAATCTTTCAGTTTTTTTTAAATATTAGTTTGTGTCTCTTTGTATATTTCAGGAGTGTTTAATTTTTTTTCTGTATAGGTTTTGTACATCTTCTTTCAATGTATTCCTAAGCTGTTTGGGTTTTGTTGTTGCTGATACTGTTTTAAATAAAATCTTCTTTTCCACTGTAATTTCTAGCAGATTATTGTTTGTATATATTAAGAATACTAATTTTTCACATTAATTTTATATACTGCTACCCTACTGAATATGTTATTGCTTGAATGTTTTATTTTTTAGGTCTTTTATGTTTCCCAAATATACTGCATCCAATGGCAGAGATAGTTTTTTATCTCTTCTTTTATAACATTTGCACCTCTAATTATTTTATCTCTCTGATTATATTGGCCAATAAAGCCAACATAATATCAAACAAAATAGAGATAATGCACATCATTGCCTCCTTCCTGGGTTTAGTAGGGAAAGGGGCTATTGTTCCAATACTAAGCAAACTAAGAACTGTACAGATGTTATCATATCAAGGAAGTATCCATCAATTCTACTAAATACTTTGTATCAGAAATGTTTGCTTAATTTCATCAACTGGATTTCTGGAGATTAAGAGATGATTGCATGTTTGTTTTCATAGATGTTTTTGGATTCCTTAAAATTAAATTATCTTTGCATTCCTGAACAAAGCCTCACTAGGTCATAATGTATTTTTTTTCTATTTTTATGTGATGCTAGATTCAGTTTGGCATTTGGAAATTATTAATCAATGATTGTTTCAATTTCCATAAATAAGATTGCTTTACAAGAATTTTACTAAATGTGTATTTCTCATCTACATGAGAAATACATGAGATTAGATTATTTCTACAATTTGTTAATATTAACAACATTAACAATGCTGACTAAAAATGGGAGATAAACCCTTTTGCCTGTATTTACAACAAAATGGAAAATTTATAGACTGATATTGTTGGGTCAAAGGAAATTCCCATTATATATTTTATAAAATAATACTGTTGCCCCCTCCAAAAAAAACACATTGTAATTTTTAACTAAATATACAGCTTCATTAATTTCCATTCATTACATAAAAGTTTTTAAATATATTTTATTGATAATGCTATTAGAGTTGTTCCATTTTTTTCAACTTTTTATTCCCCTCTGCCCTATACCCCCCTCCCACAATCATTCCCCCACCTTAGTTCACATCCATGTGTCACACATATAAGTACTTTGGCTTCTCCATTTCCCATACTGTTCTCAACCTCCCCCTGTCTATTTTGTACCTATCATTTATGCTTCTTATTCCCTGTACCTTTCCCCCATTCTCCCTCCTCCCCAACCCCACTGATAACTGTCAATGTAATCTCCACTTCTGTGGTTCTGTTCCTGTTCTAGCTGTTTTCTTAGTTCATTTTTGTACTTGTTTTTGTTCTTTTTAGGTTCAGTTGTTGATAATCATTTGTTGTCATTTTACTGTTCATATTTTTTATCATCTCCTGTTCTTAAATAAGTCCCTTTTAACATTTCATATAATAAGGGCTTGGTGATGATGAACTCCTTCAACTTGACCTTATCTGGGAAGCACTTTATCTACCCTTCCATTCTAAATGAAAGCTTTGTTGGATAGAGTCATCTTGAATGTAGGTCCTTGCCTTTCATGACTTGCAATACTTCTTTCAGCCCCTTCTTGCCTGCAAGGTTTCTTTTGAGAAATCAGCTGATAGTCTTATGGGAATTCCTTTGTACCTAACTATCTCCTTTTCTCTTGCTGCTTTTAAGATTCTCTCCTTATCTTTAATCTTTGGTAACATAATTGTGATGTGCCTTGGTGTGTGCTACCTCGAGTCCAACTTTTTGGGGACCCTCTGAGCTGCCTGGACTTCCAGGAAGTCTGTTTCTTTTGCCAGATTAGGAAAGCTCTCCTTCATTGTGTTTTCAAATAACTGTTTGATTTCATGCTCTTCTCTTCTCTTCTGGCACCCCTATAATTCAGATGTTGGAACATTTAAAGTTGTCACGGAGGTTCCTAAGTGTCTACTAATTTTTTTTTAATTCTTGTTTCTTCATTCTGTTCTGGTTGAATGTTTATTTCTTCCTTCTGCTCCAAACTGTTGATTTGAGTCCCAGTTTCCTTCCCTTCGCTGTTGGTTCCCTGCACATTTTCCTTTATTTCACTTTTCATAGCCTTCACTTTTTCCTCCATTCTGCAACCATATCCAACCATTTCCATGAGCATCCTGATTACCAGTGTTTTGAACTCTGCATCAGATAGGTTGGCTATCTCTTCATTGCTTAGTT
>PVKM010029799.1:0-17597 GCA_004027735.1 Carollia perspicillata | reverse complement strand
ATGGAATTTTCTCAGAAAACTAAAAATGGAACTGCCTTTTGACCCAGCAATTGCACTGCTAGGATTATATCCCAAGAACCCTGAAACACCATTCCAAAAGAACCTATGCACCCCAATGTTCATAGCAGCACAATTTACAATAGCCAAGTGTTGGAAGCAACCTAGGTGCCCATCAGTAAATGAATGGATCAAAAAACTAGGGTACATTTACACAATGGAATTCTATGCAGCAGACAGAAAGAAGGAGCTCCTACCCTATGCAACAGCATGGATGGAACTGGAAAGCATTATGCTAAGTGAAATAAGCCAGGCAGTCAAAGACAAATGCCATGTGATCTCACCTTTCACAGGAACCTAAACAACAAAACAAACAAGCAAGCAAAATATAGCCAAAGACACTGAAATAGAAAATGGGATGACAGTATCCAGAGGGGAGAGGGGAGGGAATTTCAGGCAAAAAGGGAGGGGATTATGGGAACAAGTATAAAGGACACATGGACAAAAACTAAGGGGTGTGGAAATGGGAGGGAGGTGGGGAGCACTGGGGGGGTGGACTGGGACGGGAGTAAAAGACAGAAAACTGTACTCGAATAACAATTAAAATAAAAAAATAAATAAATGTTATTTGATAAGTTGTAAGAAATTTTTTTTAATTAAATAAAAATAAAATTTTACTTTAAATGAAAAAAAAAAATGAAAGGGAGCCCCTTTGGGAACTGGGACAGTGCTTCATTCCTGTCTATGATCATAGGGCCCAGGCTCAGCTCCTGTCTGCTGACTAGGCAACAAAGTTGTACTGAATGCCCTTTCCAGTGTTGGCAATTAAATTTGTGAACAGAGCCCTCCAGGGCTTATATACACGTGGCGCTTTATTTTTGGAGAAAAAAATCTGAAACCAATGCGGGGAAATATTAAATCTGGATGGTGGGTACATGAATACACCCGCATAATACCTATTTTAACCTCTTTGATTCCTGCTGTCCTCATCTGCATAATAACATCAATCTTGTTGAGTTGTTTTGTGCCTGGAAAGAAGCCTTTTGTAAAGTCCTTAGCACATTTGTCTACTGATTAGGCGTTCATTTTCTTTCAACAAAGAGAGTGAAAAGTAGCTCTCATTAACTGGCCTTTTAATTTTAATGCTAACATTGGACTATTTGATTTAAAGAATCTGACCATGGTCGCCCTGGCTGCCGTCCCACAGTGGCTGCATCCGACAGTGGCAGGCTTTGCAGCGGAGGAGAGGTCCGCTCCCATTAGGACAGACCACAACAGTGACCTCAGCCAATATCCCGTCCAGTGCTGGGAGCCTGCTATGGTAACACGAAAGTGTAATTAGCCGCCCATTCATTCACCGAACACCCACCACGCGTTAGGCACTGTACCAGGCACTGGAAATTTGGCGATGAGAAGACATATTCTCTGACTACAAAGAATTCACTGTGACAGTAGAAGAGACAGGGGCAGAAGTAAATTACTCCAATACAGTGCACTGAATACTAGATGAATAGCCCAGGGGAGGAAGTGAAATATCCACCCACACTTGGCCCTGAAATGTGGCTATTTCCTATTAGTGATGAGGCCCACAGGTCTCACACAGCTCTGAAGTTCAAGAAACCTTAAGAAGATCTTGTCCATTGAAAATAAAAAGGAGTCATCTTCACACAGGATGATCCCATTTGTGCAGGAAATAAAATGAAACGAACTGTGTGGGTGATATACGCAGAGATGACTGTAAAGGCGGAGTTCAGGGAGGGACGCCGGCGTCAACGCGTTTACTTGGAGGGAGAAGAAGGGGATGGGAGGGTGGTAAGAGGGATGTTACCCGTACAGTTCTGTGTTATTTGAAGTTTTGAACATTGGGGATGTAATCATATATTGCGTATGTTGTAATTAGTTACATTCTTATATAGGCCGAGGAAATGGAAGGGAAGGAGTCTCCCCTCGGGTGCCCACGTGGTTTGCTCCCTCATCCACCTCAGGTTCAAACATCACGTTTGTGGGGGTCCGAAATGAGCCGCCGCAAGGTGTGCCTCGGTGGCATCGAGATTACTCTGCGTTAAAGGCAATTCCAGCTTCCGCCGCAGGAGCAACTTCTGCCCTCACCCTTCAACTGCCTAGAAGAATTTGAATTAAAGGCCTTGCCCATAATAAGAGACTATCAAGAGATCGTTTCTTTTGACCTATCTTTAGGGCAGGGCATATTTACTGTATGTTTGGTCTTCCTATCACGCTGCAGTGAACGACCTTTGAAGCCCCCCCAGCCTCCTTAGCCCACCCTAGCCCAGATGCCTCACACAGCTCAACTCCCCCTCCTATCTCTGAACCGCTCGTGCATGCGGGGTCCCTGAGTCCCATATACAGGAGGTTCCCATGGGCACGGTACTGAATTTTATTTTCTCTCGGCAGTCTGCCTCCTGTTAACTTGATTATTCAGCCAGTCATAGGAACCAGAGGAGGGAAAGGGGAATTTTTTCCCTTCCCACACTTTTAAAATATCCTACTTCACTATTTCACCCCCACTTAAATCTCTGTCTCCTTCTCTGGTTTACTTGCCTTCAGAGAACTTACCACCATCAGACACTCTATACATTTCGCTCCTTGAAAACTGATTGCCTGTCGCCCCCAGCGAGCGTGTAGTCGGTGTGGTCACGACTGGACGCCCATGGCAGGAGCCCCTCAGGGTGACTTTCTGACCGTGGGTCAGCAGTGATTCTTTATGAATGGGGGGATTGCAGATCTTTCTATTTTTTTCTTTCAGCTACTTGGCATCTGAATTCTTGTAATGAGCCTATATTAATATTACTTAAGAAAACAATAAAACTCCTTTGGTTAAAAGTAAAGGTTACCTGGGAGGCAGGAAAAGGACACCCACTAGAAGCCACCATGGGCTCAGAAAGGCAGGGTGGAATCAAACCAAGGAGGATGGGGGACACCCCACGAGACACCTGGCGGGCGTAGGGCAGAGTCCCTCCCTTTACTGCCTGGTTCTTTCCAGACACTGGAATAAACAGCTGGTCTCGAGGTCGCCGCCTCTCAAAGGATCTCCTGCCCTGCAGCTCCAGGTTCCCTGAACAGCAGGGCCCAGAAACTTATCCTCATCCTTCTATCTAGCAAATGTTTTGTTTGTTTTTTTTTTGTGAATCTGGTTCCTACTTAGGTTTCAGCCAATTCTTTGCTAAAGCAACTTGGCTTCTTGTTTTCCTTGGGAACCAGACCTTTTTTAACTTGAAGCCATAAAAAGGATGAAATCCATTACCTGATACCTTTCTATTCAGCTATTCAGACCGCACCGCGGATGGAGGCCCCGTGCACCACACTCCCATTGTGGGCAATGGCGTCTAAACCGAACACTGAATAAGGCACTTTTGAATAAGGCACATGTGAAAATCAACGCCGAGGGTTTTTTCTATTCTTTTTTCTTTCTTCATTTTTTTCTCTATTCTACGTCCAACCTAGAGCCATTGTCTTCACTGAATGACAGCAGAGACAGCTTGATCCTGCTTCCAAGTGCCGCCCTAGGAGCAGTGGGGGAAGGTGGTCATTTTGGTCCCAAGGTTAAGGGACTTGAATTCTCATAATTGCTCTGCCACTAACTTGCTACGTGATGTTAACCAAATCATGTGACTTCTCTGTGCCCTCAGTTTCTTCATTTGCAAAATAAAGGTCTTTTAAAGTGTTTCTTAAGTCCGGGCCCAAATAATTTTTTTCGCGTAACAGGATCAACAGCGACACCTTGTGGTGCCCCTTAAGAGAGCCTCGGATTTTTTTCAAGCCCACATCCTAAGGCATTCATCCTGAGGAACCAAATCTCCTTTCCTTGCCCACCTCCCCCATCAGTTTCACACCTTGTGAGATTCAGAAAAGTGCCTCTACCTTTTGTTCACAAGCTGTTTCCCAGCTGCAGATGCTGCTAAAATCAAGATGAATGTATAGACCGCAGACCCTGCGCGATGGCCTGTGGGGAAGTTCCAGGTTTGACGTAACCTCGAGGGTTTCGGCACCAGGTGTCTTGGGTTGGCCGTGCAGCTCCAGAGCGGGACCTGGGAACAGAGAAGGGGGTAGGGCAGGAGCTTGTATGGTTTCCCGGGCCTCCTCCTGATCTGTGACGTAATGGAACTCCAAATTGCCCTAGGCCTCTGTTTTCTTATTCATAAAATAAAGTCGCCACTCAATCTGCCTTCAAACTTATAGTACATTCATTTATTTACTCATTCATTCATCCAGTAGTTAATGAGCACCTTCTTAGCGCCAGGTTCTGAGCACCTACATGTGCCAATGACACAACCTTGAGAAGACACAGTCGCTGCCCTGCCCTCTTCTTGTGCAGTGAGAATGGAGACAGGAAAGCCTTCCCTGGCAGGCGGTCAGATAAGCCTTAAGGCAGACAATATGTGCACAGGACGAAGGGCACGGGGCCTGAGGAAGGACATCTAACTGGGCCTGGAAAAAGGCCTTTTGGTAGAGGACAGGGCACTTAAATTAGGATATTACACAACGAGTAGAAGTTTGCTAGATGAGGCACTCCAGAAGGAGGAACTGGGTGAGTATGGGCACAGGAACACGACCTAAGTGCCCTATCTGAAAACCAAAAGCCAAAACTCCCTTAAGTTCCTAATTTATTTTATTTCTATTTTTCAATGACAGTCGCCATTCAATATTATTTTACAGAAAAGCAAAACTGTCTTGACTCAAACCCATCTCCTTCTGGATATCACCCCATTTCTCTGCTACCTTTCGTGGCCAAAGTTTATGAAGGAACAAACTCCACGCTCCGTCCTCACTTCCCCGCTTATTCAGAGTTCACCCCACCCTGCCTTAGCTGCCACCCCACTGTGACTAAACAATGTCATCATAACACCGTGTCCAAATGAGCCTTTTTTGTTGCCAGTGTCTTACGTGCCTTCTCACCGGCATTTGCCACAGTGAGGCACTCTTCCCTTCCTGAAGTACCTTTCTCTCTTGGTTTCCAGGAAGCCGGGTCTCCTAGGTCTGTCCCAGTCCACCACCTGCTCCCTGTCAGCCTCGTGTCCGCCTCTCCCACTCTGCCCAGCACGAAATGTCAGTGGTCTTTGGTGCTCAGTCTTAGACTTTCTTTTCATTTTTCCACCTACAGAACCTCATTCCTGCGCATGATTTTAAACATTATGTATTCAGCTACTAAATTCATTTTTTCCCTATTTTTTCTTTCTCCATTTTTTCTATATTCTATAGCCAACCTAGAGCCATTGTCTTCACCGAATGACAGCAGAGACAGCTTGGTCCTGCTTCCAGAGTGCCGCCCTAGGAGCAGTGGGGGAAGGTGGTCATTTTGGTCCCAAGGTTAAGAGACTTGAATTCTCATAATTGCTCTGTCACTAACTTGCTACATGATCTTAACCAAATCATGTGACCTCTCTGTGCCTCATTTTCTTCATCTGTAAAGTAAGGGTCTTTGAAGTGTTTCTAAAGTCCTCGCTTTTGAAATCCAGTGTTTTCAGGTGTGAGGGTCTCACCTGGAATTCTGCCCGAGGGTTGGGTGGCCTTCCCTGGCATCAATTTTCTTTAGGCCTGCCTCCTGATAGAGAGACCGCCCTGTATGGGGAGCTCCGTCTTTGCTTTCTTCAAACTTGCGAGTGTAATGATTAGTGCAGTGCCTAGTGGATACTCAAAAAGTATTTGTTGACGGAATGAAATATAAAGAATCCAATTGTTTCAAATGGCAGAATAAACCTGTGGTTTTATCTTATTTTATTAAATGCTTGAGTCAATCCAGTTCACGTTGAGCCAGGCGAGCGTCACAGAGTGTCACATGCTCCACATTTTAGGACGGGATCTGAGTTTGAATTGTTTCTTTTTTTCCTTTTTGTTGAATATATTGGGGTGACACTGGCCGACGAAATCATACAGGTTTCGGGTGCACAGTTCCACAACACATCATCTGTGCACGGTACTGTGTGCTCACCACCCCAAGTCAAGTCTCCGTCCATCACCATTTCCCCGCTGCACCTTCCCCACACTGTTGTTCGTGTCCATTAGGTTTTTTTTTTCTTTTTTGCTCAATCGATTGACCAGCCCTCACCCAGCCCCCACCCTTTTCTAGGGACTGGTTCACCCCGCCACAGACACACACACACACTGTCTACTCTCCCCTAGTAGGAAGCTCCCCCATGAAATCACACTGATGATCTCATTCGGAATACTTCATTCTCCTCGATTACTGTGGGTTCCCAAACTTCTTCATCTGTGGCCCTTATGGTAGTTGATATTCTTTCAGGAAACACTGAAGCCGCAGCAGGTCATGTTCCAGTTTGGTGGGTATTCATGTTCTGGGTGCTTTTATGTATGTATGTATGTATGTATGTATGTATGTATGTTTATTTTTTTTTACCAGCACACGCAATTGCCAAGTGGGCAGGGGCAGGAAGCAGTGGCCCAGGCAATGGAGAAAAGAAAGCTGCTCACGACCCGGCCCCTCGGCAGCCCAGCAAAGGGAAGCTGTGCACAGCATGCTCAGTTGAAAGAAACAAGGTAAATCCTCCTTGAGGTGAACTTGAGGCCGAGATCCATTTCCACATGGGGCCTGCAAGGCATGGAGTGGCCCCCGGCAGCTGAGGAACTGAGAAACAGAACATCCTCGGCTCTTCCCTCGCAGCAAGAACCGCAGGCAGGGGCATCGTCGGTTACAGAGATGGAAAGTTGTTACTTTTTTAAATTTTATTTTAATTGTTGTTCAAGTACAGTTTTCTGTCTTTTACTCCCATCCCAGTCCACCCCCCTAGTGCTCCCCACCTTCCTCCCATTTCCACCCCCCTTAGTTTTTGTCCATGTGTCCTTTATACTTGTTCCCATGATCCCCTCCCTTTTCCCCTGAAATTCCCTCCCCTCTCCCCTCTGGACACTGTCATCCCATTTTCTATTTCAATGTCTTTGGTTATATTTTGCTTGCTTGTTTGTTTAGTTGCTTAGGTTCCTGTTAAAGGTGAGATCACATGGTGTTTGTCTTTTACTGCCTGGCTTATTTCACTTAGCATAATGCTTTCCAGTTCCATCTATGCTGTTGCATAGGGTAGGAGCTCCTTCTTTCTTTCTGCCACATAGAATTCCATTGTGTATATGTACCATAGTTTTTTGATCCATTCATTTACTGATGGGCACATAGGTTGCTTCCAACACTTGGCTATTGTAAATTGTGCTGCTATGAACATCGGGGTGCATAGGTTCTTTTGGAATGGTGTTTCAGGGTTCTTGGGATATAATCCTAGCAGTGGAATTGCTGGATCAAAAGGCAGTTCCAAAAGGAAAGTTGTTATTAAAATAAACCTCCAGTCCCTTTATTCAGGAAGCCTTGGGAATGCTTATAAATGGCATTAACCTAATTGCATATGCTCGCATTATGAGACTGAGACCGAGCTCTACCTCTGATAAACTGTGTGACCCTTGGACAGATTACTTAAGAATTACAAATTACCAGTCAGATCCACCATGTTCTCTTCTGTAAAATGGGCAAAATAATGCCCTTACACAGTTTATGAGAAATAAATCAGACAAAACCTGTTGGGTGCAGAACACAATGTCTAAGACATAGTAACTCAGTGAAAATAAATATTTTTCTGTGCCCTGACAACTGAGCAGAGGAAAACTCCCTAGAGATGGAGATATTTTCCCTAGAGAATTTTTTTTTTACTTGACTTGCTCAACCACACATGGATGACTATAATTCAGCAGCCTAGAAGGGGAGGGACCCTGCCTTGGGTTATGGTCTGTGGTTTCCAGGGCTGTCAACCTAGTCGCCTGCTGTGTGTGTTCACCTTCAGATCCCTGCATTGAACAGCAAGTGCACAAAATGTTTGCTGACTTGAATTGAACGTGACCTGCACTGTCCAATACAGTAGCCACCACCCACTTTAAACACTTGAGGTGTGGCTGGTCTCAGTTAATTGTGCTATACATGCGAAATACACACCACAAAGTGAAGACTTAGTACAAAAAAGTAAAATATGTCAATGATAATTTTATATGGATTACATGAAATGATCATTAATATACTGTATATATTGGGGTAAATAAAATGTTATCACATTTAATTTTGCTTGTTTCTATATTCTTTTGTGCGATTACTAGAACTTTTTAAATTACGTGCGTAGCTCATATGTTGTACTTCTACTAGGCAGAGCTCCACTAGCCAAAGACCACCAACTGGCTGAAAGGTCCCTGAACGTACGTATCCCAGACTTCTTTCTCGGGGCTTCCTCGCTTGTGAAGAAGATGGGAAGCTCTATCAGGTGTTTCCAGTTCCCACATTCAATGGCTTTATAAACATTAGGCTCTAGTTTCTTAGTTGCTACTATGAGCTAGTAAGTCCTACACACATTGTCGTTTAATTTGCCAAATACATTTAAAAGAGAAGAATGATGCACCTCATTTTGCAAAAATAAAAAGAGAAAAACTGCACAAGGTAAGAGAACTTTGCCCCTCTTCTCTGGTTCTTTGTAAGAATTTCCAACAGAAAGGAAGTTGCGGTGGGTGCTTCGGCTCGGTTGCCCCTGAAACGCACTTCCCTGGAGGAATTATCTGTCATCAGAATAGTTGTAAAAATGTACCTAAGAGGAAGCCAAGAGGAGCCCCGGTGGCCTGTCAGGGTTGGTAGATCATTGACACCCAGCAGGAAAGTGTTGGGAGGGCTCTGAGGAGAGAAGATCAAGAACCGCTGGAGGTTAATTGTTCACCAGCTTCAGAAGGTAGGGCTGGGAGGGCTGTGGGGAGTGAAACATTGACCAGTTCTGATTTAGATGCAGGAATGTGTGAGGGAGGCACGGAAAGGTCAGAGGAGCAGTCGGCACCTGAGACAGCTCCCATGGGCAAAATTCCTCTCCCAGAGACGGAGAGGAGAAGGGAATGTGCTCCGAGGGGGAGAAAAGGGCCTCCCGCCTCCAAGTGCACTCGCTTTGCCAGTTTCTACAGCCACTTCCAGGGCCTGCTGGAGAAAAAAAAAATGATGAAGTCATGCTTGACTTTTTCAACCCCCCAAACTCGACTAAATTTTGGAAAGCTGGGAGCAGGCGGGGAGGGATAAGAAAAACAATGATGAATAAGTAAGATACTGCCCTTGCTTTGGAGCCAAACTGGAAAATGCAATGACTGGGCCTGAAGGTTCCTGGACTCTCGGGTTCAAGTGTTGTTGGCTCCACCCAGCCAGGTATAATGGAGGCAATTTCACTGCCCTCTGAGTCTGCTTACTCAACTGGAAAAGAAAAGTAATAAAATCTACCTCCAAGTATTGGTATAGTAATTATATGGTAATGAGAAAACTCCTGACTCCTAGTCCAATCAACCTCGAGGTGGAGAACAGGAAAGACAACACCATAGTTTTAAGTGGTCCGAGGGCTCCCACAGCCCCGGGGAAAGGTTCCAGCTCCCTTCCCGCTGTGATCTGGCCCTGCTTGTCTCCCAGCTCCCCTCCTGCCCCACACCCTGCTTCCCCATCCCCGCTCCACCCTTGGCAGCTTCTGATCTGTGACACTTTTAGAACCAACATCCAGGATGCTGAGGCTCAGTGTTTCATTCCTCAGCATTTTCCGCAGCCTTCAAGTCGCCCATGGGAACTGACAGCCCCCCTCCCCGCAAGGCCCTCCTTTAGCTCAACCCACCTAAAGACCCCCGTTCTTTCCTGGGGTGAGCTCTTCGCCCAGTGGGGCTGTGCTCAATCTCCACAGATATCACTTGACAAAGAGCATGTTGCATTTCTCTCCATTTTTCTTAAAACACAAAACAAAAGTTTGCTGGCCGACTGCCCGGTTTCTGTTATGTAGACCAAGATTAAATTTCTCTTGGGCTAGTTTTCAGAGCCCCTGAATGCTGGACTGAAAAGTGATTTACATTTTCTTTTGGCAGGGAGTTACCCAAGTGGGAATTCCCTTGAAAAATAACTGTTTAACGGAAACTTGTGTGTGTACGAGCACACGCGTGTACACATGCCCGTGACTGGTAAGGCTGATAAGCTTTATCCCATTACTTGATAAGCTTTGGAAGTAAAAAATCAAGAGTCAGGGGACAGAGTTTATACTGTGGCACCTTTAATGGTAACAGGGTTGCCATGATTAAGTTTTTTTTTTTTTAATTTTTTAAAGGCTTTATTTATTTATCTTTAGAGGGGAAAGGAAGGAGAGAGGGAGAGAAATATCACTGTGTGGTTGCCTCTCACGCATCCCCCGCTGGGAACTGACCTGCAACCCAGGCATGTGCCCTGACTGGGAATCGAACCGCAATCCTTTGGTTCGCAGGCCCGTGCTCAATCCACTGAGCTACACCAGCCAGGGCATGACTAAGTATTAAATTTGACTCTGAACTGCAGGTAAAAAGGGAAATATGATCAGGTAGGTAGCTCTTACTACTAGTAAGGAGGGTCTTTGGGGGAGTGTTGGGAACAGTACAATGACACTTGCCATTCACTGAGCACTCACTATGTGCCAGGAGCACACTTAGTATTTCCAACAGCCATACAAATTGGGTTTTCCTTTTGTGGTTGAGAAAATTCAGGCTCACTGAGGTGATGGCTTTTGTAAGGCTTCCCAGCTAGTGGATGTTGGAGCCTGAATCATGACCTGAGTGTGTCTGGCTCCAGCTACTGGCCCACGCTGCCTTCCCAGCCTCTGGCAGACGTGTCTTCAACAATGTTTTCACAGCAAATATACTACTTTTGTAATGGATGTTTGACGTTCGAACAGAAATTTTGACACTTTGGGGTTTGTTTTGGTGGTGTGTTCAGACTGAAAATGAGCTGACCAACTGAGGCTCAGAGCTTTGCCACATCCCTTCCCCTATCAAAACATAGATAGAACTGAACATATATGGATCCCACCATAGCAGGTACCCTATATCCCCTTCTCTGCTAAACTTCACAATTGTGTGACTTCGAGTCCTAATAAATGGTTGTTGGTTACGAGTAACGGGACCCACATGAAAGAATTAAATCAAGGGGGACATGTCATTCTGACGAATGCCGTGTATCTGAGAGAATGTAAGAGCAAGAAATGTGGCTGGACTTCTGAAGAGGGACAAGAAGCAGAAGCTGGGAAATCAGAACCCAGACAACTGGAGCTACTTCTGGGGTGAGAACTGTCTGTCAGCCCTGCTTCTCTCTGCTTCTCCATGTGCGAATGACCTTCCTTATTTCCAAGTGCAAGGACCCCATTAGGGTTACATTCCCAGCCTTTGATGGATGAATTTGGGAAAAGGGCCAGGCACTCATAGCTCAGCCCTTGCTCCTCCCTTTCTTCGGTGGAGCCCCTCAGAAAGTCCCCAATCTCCCTTCACTATCTACGTGAGGCAGCCGCCAGCTGTTCCAGCTGCCTATGCAGCGTCTGTCTCACTGGGGTTCTGCAAGGCCACACTAAGCCATGTTTATAAAAAGCCCACGTACTTCTCTTCCTCTCCCATAACCTCCTCCACACTCAATTCACTCTGAAGCAAGGCAGAGAAGGGGGGCGGTGCTCATTGGGCCTCCTCAGACTCCAACATGCAGTCACATAGGGCTAGCCAGTAGTGGTCTCATCCTGCTTCCCAGGTCAAGGATTAACAGAGACTCTGGGTTCGTTCGCAACTTGCTTTGAGATTCTGATTGGCCCAAACGAGGCCAGTCCACCTTGGATTTAATCAGCTCTGCCAGGTGCCTGGAGTCACCCAGTATGAACAGAGAAGAGAGTTGCTGGAGGAAGAGAATTGAGGCTAAGCAGAAGCCTGCAGGTTTCTGTTACAGCTAGGTGTTGTCATCTAGCTGCATCTTAGGGAGAAGAGGGTCTCAGCCAATGTCAGAGCTGAGATTCACACCCAGGTCTGACTGGCCCTCAAGGTCATGTTTGTAACCAAGTACAGAGTTATAAGACCCCAGAAGCTGACCCTAAACTGGGTGTTCTTCATTTGGCTTTGAATAGAATGCCTGGTACCATATAAATGATTTCAACAGTAACACTGAAAGCAAGGCTAAGATTTTTTCTTTTTTATCCTCACCCAAGGACATTTTTATTTTTCATTGCTTTTAGAGGTAGAGGAAAAGGGGAAAGTGAGAGGGGGAGAGAAAGAAGAGAGAGAAAGATCAATGTGAGAGAGAAACATCTATTGCCTGCCCTCTCGTACATGTCCTCTCCAGGGACTGAACCCAAAACCTGGGAATTGTGTCCTGACAGGGAATCCAACCTGTGACTTTTTGGTCCACGGGTTGATGCTCCAACCAACTAAGCCACACTGGCCAGGGCAAGGCTAAGATTTTACCTTTCACTTTTCAGTGACATCTCCTTTCTTGTCTCTTTCTGGACTCCCGAGAAACGTGGGGATGCAGAGACTAAGAGAAAGCACGCTGTACTTGATGACAAAAGGTCTTCACTTATCAGTTGTGTGTCCAAAATCACTTGCCTTGACCTCTTTAACCATTCAGGTTTTTCAATCCATTTAACAAATATATATATAAATATATAATACATATGCTTATATATTCAATCATAAGAAATACATAAATAGCATATGACACATCATGTTATGTATTGATGTATATAACACATATGTTTACTATTATATCAATAGATAGATTGGATATCTACTACATGCCAGCACCATGGTAAGTGACTAACAATACAAAATCCTACCATATGCTTAGTTTCTTAAGTGAGAAATTAAAAGTAAAATGGACTACTCTGAGGTAATGTTTGTCTGCTCTTAGACTGCCAAATGTCCGAATGTTCTGCCACACCTGTGGGTGAGGCCAAGGGGAAACAGGCCACTCACACACTGCACGTGGGAATATAAAGGGGCACAACCCAGTGGAGGGCGTTTTGCCAACATCTGTTAACATACAAACTCGCATACCCTTTACATCAAGCAACAGTTTGTTTCTAAGAAAGCATCTTGTAGATGTCCTCATGCTCATAGAAATTCACACGTAGTGATAATTATACTTGCAGCATTGTTTATAATCCCAAAAGATGAGGAATCACTTAAACAGTCAACAGGCCTGGATAAGCCGCTGATGGGAACACGGGGCGTCGGTGACAGGGAATGAGGATGCGCACTAAGTTCTGGAAGGGACTGCCAACCAAGACATCCTGGCGAGTGGGAAAAGCAGCGTGTGGGAGTGTATTGACGTGATACTAGTGGTGGCATAGTGCTACACATAGATTGATTATACACCAACACAATAAAATGATGTAATAGCAGTACTAAAACCGACTTAGCATGTGTATGCAAAATATTGTATGGGCGATTTTTTTAATCTAGAAATATTTTTTGAAAACAATGTAAGAGGATCTTCGGTAAAAAATGTGGTTGGGAAACCTACACTTGCACACAGGAACAGGGATGGGAAGACTTGTCGCTATATATGTTTTGAGAATGATTGGATCATGTGAGTTTATAACCTAATCAAAAGTTGAAATCAGTATACTTAATTTAAAAAAATAACAACCGCCATGAATACAAAGAAGGAAAAGTCCAGGGTGCTACAAGAACTGGTAGTGGGGGAACTGACTTGGTCTGCAGCGGAGGACCCTGAAAAAGTAACTTTGACATGGAAACCTGAGGGGCGAGTGGGCAGTGGGGCTCAAGGACGAAGAAGGGCTGTCCGGGAAAAGGGGGTGCAAGGCCAGCAGCCCTGGGGAAGAGGCACGTGCCCATCCTATGGCTGCGATGGGGATGGGAGGCTGTAGCTGAATACGATGCGGGGGGCCCAACTGTGCAGGCTGTTACAAACTTTGGACCTTATCCTAGGGACCGTCGGAAGCCATTAAAAGGGTTTAAGCGGAAAAGTGATGGGATCAAGGTTATGTTTTGAATAGCCTGCTCGGGAGCCTATGAGGAGAAATGACTGGAGGAAGCAGGAGTGGATGTTGACAACTCGTATCTGATAAACTGCTTTGGAGAACTATTTAGTGGTTTCTTACAAAGTTAAACATACACCTACCCCATGACCCAGCTGTTTCATTCTTAGGTATTTATTCAAGCTAAATGAAAACATATGTTCACAAAAATATTTGTACAAGAATTTTTATCGCAGCTGTATTTGTAATAGCAAAAATTGTGCCCCCAGAAACCCACAAATTTCTAACAAAAGATAAATTCATAAGCAAATTGTGGTGTATTTATGCAATGGATTTCTACTGAGCAATAAAAAGGGAGGCATTTCTGATACACATGACGTGGATGATTCTTACACCCGTGAGAGGAAAGCATGACACAGAAATGTATAAGCTGTATCGTTTCTTTGCTGTGACATGAAACCCATGTACAGAAAAAGTGATCTACAGTGGTAGAAGTCAGCAAGTGATTGCCAGGGTACAGGAGTGGGAAGGGAAATTTAGGAAAAAAATGAAGGCGTGTTCTGGGGTACTGGAAACATTTTATATCTTGCCGTGTAGGGCGGTTACACTGGTACAACCGCCAAAATTCATCAGAGCAAACAACCAAGACTTGTGCTTTTCATTGTATATTAAATATACATCAATAAAAAAATGAGAAAAGAAAGAGTGGGCATTGAGAAAGGTAGGAGGAGTTTACAACAGTCCAGGAGAAAAGGGAAGTTCCCGGGGGCCTGTCCCGGGGATGAAAGGAAACCACCGTATAAGAGGGCACACTGCAAAGCTCCAGGCAAACCGTGAAGCTCTGTACGAACTGCGAAGCCCCATGCAAAAGTGAGCATTTAGTCTTATTCCCCGTCGAATGTCGCAGGTAAGCGGGGACCGTCGGAACTGCCCCGGGGCGGCCCTGTTTGTGTGTGATGAAGGGCAGGGGGTGATTAATCACGATCCCCTTGTTGGTATGTCACCATTTGGCAGGAAATGGATCCAATGGCTGCTGAGATTCATCAGAACACTTGATCTTGGAGTAAAAAAAAAAAAAAAAAAAATGAAGCAGCGGGGGCAGGAGCTGCTTTGACCAGGGATGGTTTTCTACTGAAAACTGGGCTTTCCCAAACAAAAAACACATTCAGCTGCTGGGCTTGAGTCTTGAATTTATTTTTTTTGAATAATTAGTGTTTGAAGGGCACAGAAGAAAGGAAGCAGACTGTCAGTTCCTGAGGCAGGGACCATAGCGATCAGTGACACGGCCACCCAGAGTTCAGGAGAGTGAGCTGGAGCCGAGAGTGCGTGGGAAACACCCGTGGGCTGCTCCGACGGCGGCCTGAGTGCGCACGGGTTCGGAGCAACAGCTGCGCGGAAGTCCGCCAGGAACCAGCTGAATAGCCAGTCACTTACCCTTTCACTTACTCCATATTTTCTTTTCGTAGATAATACATTCCTAATTGTTTTCCTTTAATTTAATGTTGATTCCCCCACCCCCAACCACATTCTGTGAGCAGACCCAGCTGGATCCGTCCTATCCACACCAATGAACACTAAACATCTTGCTGCTGTACTTGGGCCCTTTGTCCCTAAATAGAAGACATCCCTGCACAAGGCAAGGTCGTAGATTCCACCAGCTCCAGAAGCAACTGGAGGTTTGAAGGTCTCATTCTGAGCTGCAGTGGACATTTGTAATAATTTTATTACCAGTATCTGTCATCCAATCCCTCTTTCTATTTTAAGAGTTGGGTTGTCTTGGTATGATGTAGAACCCACCTTCCACATCATAAGTCGACAGGGTCTCTCTCTCTCTCTCTCTCTCTCACACACACACACACACTCTCTCTCTCAGCCCTGGCACAATCTGAGTATGAACAACTGACTTGAGCTTCGCCCGGTCGGTGGTCTTCCCTGGAACTGGGAGTCTCCAGGGAGCAATAGAAGGACATGATGTAGTTGGTGGTTATCCGTGGAGGCAGCTGGAAGTCATTTGCTCAAAAGCAGCAGAACTAGCCTGCTGACCCAATTGCTGCTGCCAAGGCAACGTAGCTGAGACTCAACTTTGGCCTTGCCCTCTGACTCCACTTCTGGATGGGAAAACTGAGGTCTAGGAATTGAAATGACAACAAATTATCATCCCCCTCAAAACTCAAATCCAGACCTGTTCGCTCTCCTCACTGCTTCCTTCCTAGCACCAGAACCTCCCACTAATTCTCCCCACCCCCATTTCTTAGTCTAATTCTCTCTATGCTCCAATATCCCTCCAATAAATTCTCTTTTCTAGTAACTTACCTAGAGGCTGTCTTTATTGCTGACACCCAGGACAGACACCCAGTCATATAAAGGAGTGGCTTCATTTCCCATCTGAAACCTCAGAACTGCTCTCATGCAGTAAGTACCTCCTGAGTATAATGTGCACCCACGTTTTGTGCATATTATACATGGGATTATCATACATCATGGTGTGCAATCATTGTACCCATGTATAATGAGCATCTTTATTTTCCCCCTGAAAATTTGGGCAAAAAATTGCATGTTATACACGGCAGAATACGGTAGCTCAGACACTCAAGTTCAAGGCTTTCCTTTGGGAGCAATGGAAAGACACCTGAACAAGTGGGGATGGGGCTAGGGTAAGAGGAGCGAAAAAGAGGAAGGGCGAAGGGAAAGGACTATGTATTTCCCAGCGAGGACTGAGGAGAAGGCCATGGTCAGCACAGGCAGAGGCTCTCACAGACCCCAGGAGCTGCGCTAAGCACTGGCTGTTGAGGTAACAACACAGGGAGGGCCCTACCTACACAGGGAGGGAGCTATTTCCACATCAGAAGTGGAAAGAGTGAGGGTGGGCGATGCTGAGAAACTGTCACACCTCACGCCGGTGGCAGAACTGGCATCTGGAGCAGGTGGCATTCCTAACCACATGTCCATTTCCACTCAGTGGAGAGGGGTGGTAAAACCATGTGTCTGCTTTCTTTTTATATCATTTCAGATTTGTATCTATGAGGTGGAATGAGTTCATCTGGGTATAATGATGTGGGGAGATCACTGAATTATGTATTTATTTATTTTAAAAACATGAGGTAGGAACATTACTGAGCCCCTGAACGGCAGGGCCGAAGGCGCATCCGAGCCTGTTTCCATTTAAGTGGAATGGCTCCAGCCTGAGTGTGAATTTGAGACTGTGTTTGCTTGTGTTACACTCTATGTCTTCAAATTACTTTCGTATGTCTCGTTTCGTCTCTTTCCCCCACTTCTGGATGAGAAAACTGAGGTCGAGGGCTTGAAGTGACGTGTCTGTGTTCACATTAACAAATGGCCATCAGAGCCAACAGTCAAACCCAGGCCTCTCTCCACTGCACCCCAGGGTCCCCTTCCCAGCCCGGAATCGTCACCACACCTGCTGAGCTTGCCGAGGTGACTTGGGTTGATTCGTCTGACGATTCCAGTTAGCCTCCTGGCATCGTTCAAGTAAACATTAGGCCTACATCTCTTTCCAACTGCATTCCGTTTCTCTCCGTCTTCGTTTATTCCTTCATCTTTTCCCCCGCATTCCACCTCTCCTCTCTCCCCGCTCCTCCCTTTCCCTATTAATCTCCTTTCCTTCTCCGCTTTCTGCCCTTGCTCTCCTCTCACGGACACATTTGTTTTCTTACATAGGGATGGTATCATGTTGACGGGGTGGGTGAATTGAAAGTCTCTTTTAAGTCCCTGGAAGCAGAATATTTTCTTATGGATTTTTTTATTGTTTGGACTGTTTTGCCAGGCTAATGAAAAAAGACTCTGAGGTCC